>OENT01000665.1:0-87511 GCA_900239685.1 Rotaria macrura
TTTATTTATCTTTATTTTTTTAAAGTAAAGGATTCATTTATTTTTAAAAAATAAAGATAAATCAATCATTTATCTTTAAAAAGTAAAGTAATAGTAAATGACCACCCCTACATCAGACTCAGATTCCCTGAGCCTGAGTTGCTTTGCTCAAACGTTTTTGAATTTCGTCTTTTTCGTGAATAACTACTTTACCGATAATTGGAGAAGTCGTTGATTCCGTCGCTCCAATTCCGTTCCGGGTAACTGGTAACGGAAACGTTACCCGTTACTTGATGAAATATTCCATTTCTAGTTAGATCAGTTGTCAAATGAGCACATATTAATGGTGAGTTCGATTTAGACAGTTAAAACCTGCTGAAATATTTTGTTTGTATTTAGATCAGTATTCAGATGAACAAATAAGAACGGTGAGTTTGATTTTCGAAGTTACAATAGGATGAAATGTTTTCTACCTATTTAGATCAAACATCCCATTCTTCGGCCCTCCAGAACCTGGAGGGACTAGGTGAAAAGATGCCTGAAAATTGCAGTAGTCTGTAAAAATACACATAGCGTCGCTGGAAAATGGAAGTAGTCTCCTGGCAACAAGCTTTCCTCATTTTTTCTAGTGAGTTCCGAATAAGCTGGTGTGTCTTTCTACAAGAAGCGGAACAAATCATGGGAAAAAATTTAGGAAAGTTTGTGTTCGAAATACTACATTCATGCTTCCGCGATAACATGTGTTTCGCTACAGGATACAGTGATTCGCTCTTACTTTTCTACCGGTGTTCACAGGACCTGGTTTTTTTAGTGTGTGGGAGGTTTTAGCACTGAATGCTGATGGAAAAATACTTCCGCAGTGGAGCATAGCATTCGGCGAAACTTACATTCAATGTTGAATCGTGAATTGTAAAGAACTCCAAGTACGAAAGGCTCGCTATCGGCTATTAAAAATTAAGACTTTTACGAAACCTAATTTCTACGAAACCTAATTTCTACGAAACCTAATTTCTACGAAACCTAATTTCTACGAAACCTAATTTCTACGAAACCTAATTTCTACGAAACCTAATTTCTACGAAACCTAATTTCTAAGAAACCTAATTTCTACGAAACCTCAAAGGATTTCGATTTCGTTGCAAAAATCGGAAATCGTGGGGGTTTCGTGTGACACCTTGTTTTCTTGCAGTGCAGGACGTGCAACCCCCAGGGTTATTTGTTTTAGCATGCTTTCTATCGATGTGATACATGTTGAATTGGTAGAACGATTTTCACAAAAAGCGATTTTCGCAGCATTTCTTTGATGTTTTTTATCACTCTACAGGATCGGGAAGCGTTTAGGATAGTTTTAGCCGGATGAAGTTTTCGCGAGATTTTGTTTTTAGCCGTGAGAATTTTCTGCTGTCCCTTTTTTGTAGGGTTTTTGTATTGTCTATGGTTAATGCTTGATTTGTATACTGTCACTTTCAGTAAGAATTAGAGCTATGTGTTCAGTTGAATATTGTCACTTATGGTTGGTAATGACTTTTTTACGTCTGTAAACGTCGTTGTGTTTGGTCTTTTCCGTTAGCTTATAGGGCCATAATCCTCCCGTATTCGGGATCTCTAAGATTGGTTACGTTATGGTAAACGGGCGTTTAAAGTAGTACTTGTACATTGTGACGCTCGTCTTAGAAACTCTCAAAACATTATTAAAAAAATCCTTCTTTTATAATTGATGTATTATTAACAAGATTGTGACTATGATGACGATAATCAACATCGAATTGCAAGATTTGACATGCTAAAAGTGCAAAACGTTTGTTACCTAAAGAACTTGTAATAATATACGTGCATGTTTATTCCGAAGGAATTAATGCTAAAAGTCAAATCTGTTAAGTTTCGTGGTTCATTTTTACGGAATTTCAAACGAAGCTCAAACCGGCTGTACTCGCTGTCGACGATACATTATCAAGTATTGTCCAATTCTAACTGATATTGGAATCAGAAGTCTCAGCACAACGGATAATCCGCCGTTTAGTGCCACAACAGTACTGATAATATATACCAGATTTGCTCTTTCGCCGACCGTATAGGAGCACAAGCGAGGTGCACATGCGGCATAGTATTTCTCATAGGTTACGCTACTGTCCCATCGGTCGAGCAGAAGTCCATTTACAAGAGATTGAACAGATACATTAGGAGAGGACAATGTAGAATCGAGTGGATGAAAGGCGATATTCGACGATTCATACATGCTTTGAAGTTTGTTCACACACGTAATATCATAGAGACATTCTAGCGTTGATTGAAGAAGGGCTTCATGTGGATAGCAGCCAACGAGGAATCCAGGTACGAGCCATTCATCGATATATGCTGGCGAACTACACGTAGCAAGTATTTCACATGAACAATTGTCACCATATGATCGCGGCTCACTCAACAATGATGCCCAGTTTTGGTTAGTGTCCCAAGAAAAAAAATGCCAATTAGACATGATGGATGCAACAATACCATTACCTTGTGTTATATACCGTACAAAATCGATCATGCGTACAAATGTTCGAATTGTTGATGAACGAAATTGAGCTAGCGAATCGTTAGCTTGTGTCTCAATAGTTTTACGAGACTTTGCCCGGTCAGCTACAAGTGTATTTGACATGTAAAGATTCAACGCGTCAGTCAGTGTCTCGTTGGAGAAAATGCAGAGCGATGCAAGATATTTGAATATCGGAACAGCAAAGATTCGAAAATCATCGTACGCGTAATTAAGACCAGAAAAGCGTTGATAAATTAGATTTATCCAAACGGAATTCGAAACCACAAAATCACTTGTGCAAAGTTGATGAAGCTCGAATGAGATTGAAATGAAGCTACTGAAAGGAATGCTAGTATGTTGGCAAGGACACTCGAATGTTGAGCCATATTGGGGATTCGACTGCAGCCCTTCGAATGCTGCTTGAGATGGATTGTGTATTGTAAAATTTTGAATTTGAATTTCCATAAATGTATAAATAATGACAATGATACTAGCAACTGTCAGCAAAAAAACATAAAATCGAGTGGAAATGATTGCTGCTCTCCGACGATCATCATCCCATGTTGTCTCAGTGTCGAAGATATTAAACTCCAGTATCTTGGATCTAAGCCAGTGCCACACAAATTGTATACATTCTTTCATTGTAGGAAGTCCTGTTGAGTGAAAACAACGACAGAATTCAAAAACTTCAAACCGGAATTCATGCGTAAAGAATTCGTAGTATAAAAGTAAATGTCTTAGGGTTTCGAACCTGCATCCTTTAGTCTTCTTTCTTGAGATAGTATTTCTGTAGAGAATTTTCGGCCATAAGCAATAAATTAAGAAACAGCTGAGTACTACGCCGTCTTGAAATGTCCTCTAAAATTAGCTATCAAGTCACAAGGATCCTTCTTTCGTTGGATATTGAGTAGACGTGCAAGTCAAAGAGACGAATGGTGGCCGCAAGAAAAAAATTTTTTGATATCTTGAAATATCTACTGATTTAATTCTATACTCTCTACTCTCTAAAAAATAACCGTTTCCCAGAAAACCAACGGAAAAAGGTTTGCGAGGCTTGGAAACCCTTTTCTTATTCTCTGGAACTGTTTCAAGGGTTTCCGAATGCTCGGAAACCCATTTTTCACTATCAGAAACTCTTTAAAGGTTTCCGATAGTAACAAACTCGTAAACCGAAAATGGTTCCCGAAGCTCGGAAACGCTTGGAAGGGTATGCGAGGCTCGGAAACCATTTTCGGTTTACGAGTTTGTTACTATCGGAAACCTTTAAAGAGTTTCTGATAGTGAAAATGGGTTTCCGAGCTTTCGGAAACCCTTGAAACAGTTCCAGAGAGTAAGAAAAGGGTTTCCTAGCCTCGCAAACCTTTTTGCGTTGGTTTTCTGGGAAACGGTTCTTTTTTAGAGAGTACAGCGAAAATGGCTGCAATCGTTTCAATTCTTTTGACGTTATCCCCGGCGGCTGTCTAGCTTAAATCTGCAATATCATTTTGACAATGAGAAATTCCTGCTTGTTTCAATCCATGAAGTTAGAAGTTGGACTAATGAAAAATAATAAGGAAATGCTTCTTGACATATACATGGGTGTAACTGAAGATGGCTCTCCATACCCAAGCAGACAAAAGCTGAGCTTTTTCGGCCCTTCCTTGTGTATTTCATCACGTTTTTGACAAGTTTTATCTGTTTCAGTCATACTAGAAAACACGTTTTGCTAGCGACTATGGCAAAGCATCTAAACACATTTCTCACAGTTGTGGCTGCTAAAAGCTTCTGAAAATGATCTACAATTTAGTGACTGATTTGGTAACGACTCAATCGTACGGCTTACACATCTAAGAAGGAATATTCAAGAAACTTCAACAAACCAGAGTATTGCTTCATATGTCATCGAGGATCAGCATTAGTCATATTTATATTTTCTAACGAAAACAATGTCTATTATAGTTACAAAATTTTGACCAGCGCTATAGTCAACGTGAGACGTGGCTCTGTATGAAGTGTCACGATGAAACACTGTGAATATTTTCTAAACTTCTGTTCAAAGTCGACTGTCCTCTAAATAGGTTGTGACTCTAGAAAGATAAGCCAAAAACTTGCTTTCAGTTGGAAATATACTGTCTTGTCTCAAAAGATCGTATCGAATTAAATAAGTGTCACTAGAAAATCATAGTTATGTTTGAAAATGTTTCAGTATTAGTGAAACATACCTAGTACATTGCTCCTTACGACTCCGTGTCGCATGTGATGTTGTATCAAGCGGGAAATA
This sequence comes from Rotaria macrura, assembly GCA_900239685.1. Classification (NCBI taxonomy): domain Eukaryota; kingdom Metazoa; phylum Rotifera; class Eurotatoria; order Philodinida; family Philodinidae; genus Rotaria; species Rotaria macrura. Next base: position 4,758 of record OENT01000665.1, read on the forward strand.
AATGGAGAAATGACTCTTAAGACAACTGATAGTCCTCCGATCAAGCCAACCACTGTTGCCAATATGTATATTGGATGGTTATGGGCGATGAATGTATAGATGCACAATTTCGGTGCACAAGTCACATAGTATTGATTATACTGGCTTTTTTCATTCCAGTGTTCGACCATGAGAGAGTCGATGAGCGTACCGATGAACGTTTCCGGTGCAAATCGAGTAGAGTTTGCGTTAAGAACAGATACGTTGACCGATCGTGCTGAAATAGTTTCATTTTGTACAGCATCCAAACATGTTTTATTGAAGAAGCATTCAAGTGTTGATTGAAGAACAGATTGGATGACAAAACAACCAATAAAAATATTTGGCATAGAAAATTTTATTTCATAAAAGGCTTCGTTACCGTTCGAATACATCTCTACCTGTTGTTCACAGTTGTCATGGAGTGCGCATGAACAATTACCATACGTAGTTGATGCTGAGTGAAAGTCAATAAAATCTCCCTAATAGAAAGCTTCGAATCCTGAATTGTTCATATAAAAATTTAATGCACTGCACGAAGCAAAGACGTTTAAACTCCTGCTCCTAGTCCCAACTGTTTGCAAAGTCTTCTTATCAGTATCGCGAAACTATCAAAAAGCTTCTTTAACAGTGTGACAGTTTGAAATGTTCACAAAGATTTCTCTGAAATCTGAACACTCAGTTAAGTTGACAAAGAGTATATTTCAAGGTTTATGCATGACTCGAATAGTGAAATCGACGGCATTCTTACTATCAAGCAGAAGTCTAGTAACAGCAAACACGTGATGTTAAGAATGAATTTCTCATGATATTCTACGTAACTTTTCACTCGACGAAACGATCGATATTCGTTGAGAATAACTTGTTTCAGTGTTTAATCAACTATTTAATACTGAAACTTTGTTGCTCTAATTAATCTCGATTTCAGTGAAGGTTTAGAGTACTATATAGTCATTCAGAATTCAATGTTTCGTTGTATCTTTTAGGGCGTATAAATTTTAAACAAAAACTCAGATATTGATCAATTCATTTTAATTGTATCAAGAGAAATTCACTTCAAAGGAGAGGACTGGTCACATGTGAAATTGATATCCCTCAAGAAATCGCCTTGTTCATCTGCCTTTTCTCATTTACAATGTCAGACAACACTTTTAAATGAAATCAAACCGTTTCATATATTCTAACCAATGAAAAATTGTCAGATTCTATGAGATTATCATCAGATTTTTGTGCAACAAAATCAAAAGTATAATCGATTAAAATTTTCTACATTCAAGATTATTTGATTTTTAATCAAAACAATCTTTTCAATCAAGTATAATTTTGATTTTAATGAAATTTTACTTGATTTTAATAAAAATATTTACTTGATTTAAAAGATTATTTTTGATTAAAAATCAAATAATCTTGAGCGAGAAAATTTTAATCGATTATAATTTTGATTTTGTTGTACAAAAATCCGATGATAATCTCATAGAATCTAACAATTTTTCACTGGATACTCTTAACTAGGATTAAGTTATCTTGCATAATTATTTTCCTCATGTCGAACATCAAAAGCTTTTCAGTTTAGAACTTTTTCATGCGTATTCTTACGCATTCTTGTTCATGATCCTAGCCAAGTGATACATCAAAGTATAGCTCTTTCAATACTCTATTATGTGATGCATTAATATGTCAGAAATGTTTCTTCGTTGGCTTTTACTATAGGAAAATATCATACATAACATAAACTAAAGCAACATTCCCATTATCATTTATCCCCGGACGTACATGTATAATTGTGACGGTACACTTAAGTCTAATCCTCATTAGATTGAGCTTTACAATAACTATCAAATGGCGATTAAAAGAATCTAAAACTAACTTCTTATATTCAACCGAAATCCTACTAACACTTGATTAATACTCAATATATATGCCATAAAATCTATGAAGTATATTTACAACTGTTTTTGTAGAAATAAATGAAGTTCGGGTAACTTTCATGCCCGAGTCTCTCTCTTAACTAGCTAAAGACATTCAAAAAGACTGCCTTGATGTAGCAAAGTGAAGGCAAAAGACCTATCTAATGTCCATCTACTAGATTCTTTTTAAGTTACACATATTTTAACGCAGAATGACGATCCACCGATTGGCAACAATAAGAGCTCAATGAAGTTTTTATTCGAGTAAGACAGGCCACAAATCCAGCAAGCAGATATGCGCGTTACAATTTACTTTTCGCATTATTATATAACTTGAGCATAATTGGACGCTATAAAAATTTAAGCAGCCAAACTAGTTTTATGCAAGTTAGGATTTGACTGTGCATCTATTCGTAGCAAAATAACTCATCCATTGATTTTATGGCTGTTTTAAGTGCATAATTTCACAAAATATCAGATGTAATATGCTTGCTAAAAATGCGGTACCACTTAGCAGCTGTTCAAATTATACAAATGCCATACAATGAGCTATACGATTTCAATCTGAATTCGAAACAAAAAAATGACCCATCATTTCAAAAAGGAGTCAGGGACAAGAGGATCATCACAATTATTTCTCTCTATCATTGAACTTGGATTCTGAATACACATATACATGTATATATACTATGGGTGTTTTTTTTTGGACAGGGGTCTAGGGGATCTTCCTGAATTCACATGAATTCTGAATTCTGAATTCATATATACATGTATACATGAATTCAGGAAGATCCCCTAGACCCCTGTCCAAAAAAACAGCCATAGTATATATACATGTATATATGAATTCAGAATTCGAAAGCCATCTGAATTCACAATCGACTTGAATTTTGAATCCAGGTGAGTTCATGAAAGTTTGATGTTTATTTGAATTCGGAATTCAACGGGAAAGGGTATACAGTGTTATTTTCGGAGATGCATAGCTAAGTCATCTAGAACAGTTTTATTGATCTCGGAATGCAAGCGGATGGAGTTATGTTTATTGGTCAAGCTTGGTTTATTTCTGAGCTATGGAGTCGGAAGGGCTCTGAGAGGGTGAGGTGTTTGCTTTTTATTTTATTTCAGTATGATATGGAATATCCCATAGACTCACAAATGTATTGGATATTTTAAAATAAATCAATAGACAGCAATCGAGAACACTTTTTCAGAGTAAAAGTACTTACGTTTATAATCTTACAGACGGAAAGATTACTGTCTATCTCAGAAATCTTGTTAGTACTATGATTTAAATAATTATTTTTACAATTTTGCATGGAGCAGTATTCGGCAGATGTTTCGTCAGAAAGCTATTTCATAAGCCAAGCTCGTGACGCATTTGGATTTAATATCGAAAAGTTAGTCAATCTTTGCAAACTTTAAATTCGATCGCCCAGTGTTTCGTTTGATACTATTTCTATCAGCCAACATGCATAAAAATATTCTCTGAAGCCAAAATGTATCGAAGTATACTTAACCTATACTATTAGTTCATTTCAATTCATGTCATATTCTTGAAAACAATGTAGAATACTCTTTTAGTACTGCAATTTATTACATGTTCATTCATAATTCCTTACTAGTTTTTCGTGTATATTTAAGCAAAGCAAATAAGCACTTAGAAGACTATAATGAACATGAGACTTTGTTTGCGAACTCAATCTTGCGTATTTGCTTAACTGAGTGATGAAGGCGTTATATTCAACAATATGGAGAACATACTCCCCTGACAGTAGAAGATAAGGCCTCGAAATGGAAAATCGCTTCTTTTTGTCTTCTTGTGACATTTATTTAAAACAGTGATGACAAAAATCAAGATACTTTTAGTTCAAATGGTCAAAGTGACCACCCTTATGACAGTCATTATGATATGAATGATCGGCACTGTAATATCAATCAATTTAGATGCATTTTTTTAGTTGAATTATTGTGTCGAGTGAACATGAATGCCTACATGCTAGGATGAGGATATTAAAGTAAGAGTTGTATCGAAGTATTGGAAGTGGTAAGTTCATGTATATTTGAAACAATAGAACATATTTGCTGCTGCCTTTCGCAAGACCTCCATTATTCGGATCCAGTACAACGGAGTAGAATCGTTCACTGAGAAATATGTATTAGTATACATACGTATACTGTCTATAGTTGTCGAATAGGTACTACTGAGATTATCAGAGTTCGTCTGTCTATGTTACCAAGAAACATAGGATTCGACAAGATCGAGATCTAATCATTTGCTAAATACCGACATGCTGCCAAAATATTGTCTAACATCGGACTACTCGATGATATTCGGATTCCTCGAGTTTCAGTTTGATTGAATTCGGCAATCAGAACGTCACTGAACCCAACGTAAGAATCTAATCTATCTCTACTCTTGGTATCAGTTGAATATAATGGCTCAACTACCCACGCAGTCACAAAAACGCCACAACGGTATTTTAATACTTCGAAGGAAAAAAGGCAGAGAAAGAACGCGGTTAATGCGTTCAGTTCACAGAAAAAAGAAGACAACGCGTATAAACGAGTTGATCTCGCCATAACGCATTTTCACGTAGCTAATAGTTGAATTTTCAGAAATCAATGTCTTTTAACAGTAGAGTTAACCTATGGTATGGACACACATGAACTGTAACTCAGCTCGTACATTATTACTATCCTATTCCCTTCTCTGTCACTCAACTTCGAGAAAATCATAAACGAGAAAGAGCAACGATGTCTCAACACCCGTGAAGTTGCCATTTTTTTGCTTTATACATAATTTAATCGAAAATACTAAAAGATGAAAGCTGATGCTACTGAAATCTCAAAACTAAATATTTATAAATATATAAATAAAAATTTTAAAAATTATTGATAGATATTAACTGAAACTGAACGAATTACATTGGTTATTCAATGAAATAATAAAATATGGAAAAAATATTTGTGAATAGTTGTTGTACTTTTAGAAATTATTTTCCCAGAATTTTTATTTAATATGAATAGTAAATTTTAAGATATCTCTTAAGGGGTAAGTCTAGTCTAATCGTAAGTTGACTGTCTTCTAATTATAAGATCCTTTGGTCGAATCTATACAAGGACACAGAGCAACTCGTTATAATCCATCCTCAATGATGAAGAAAATACAAACTTAATAGGTCTCCACGAATGTTTTTCTTTCGCTAATCGCGTTTTAACGCTCACAAATCAGAAACGCATTAAAACGGCTTAATTTCAAATTTCTGACCACTAGAGAATATGTCAATTTATAACGTGTAAAAACATAAAACTTCGGACATTTTTTGACTGTTTAGAACGCGTTAAACAAGAAAAATGAAAGGCATTGTTTTAACGCGTTATTTTCGGAATTTAGAGTGCTAGAGTAGTTAGATATGGTTTAAACGTTCGACTCGAAGAATGGTCGATGAATCAGAATTCAGTAAGAATCCGTCGGTTGTTCGGAACCCATCCACTCGCACGAAAATCGATTTCGATCGACGCTATTTGTTCAAAAAACTTGTTCAGCATTATGATGAATCTACATGGTATTGGCCTGTTAATATTTAATATGATCAGAAGTTTTCTGTTCATTTATTTATCATCATAAGTACTTCAATATCGGAGGCTTGACCGAGAAATTCATATGCTTATCCTAGGTTAATTGTCTCATCAGATTGATTATGTGATATTTAATAGTCATTCATCTTGCGAAGAACTTTAGTTGCGATGTTCTTGAAAGTTCACTATATAAATTAACACTATTTATTTTTAAGGTATCTTATATAAGCAATTGTTATAGTTCTGCGGCTAAGAATGCACAGAAAATCCATGCACAGAAACGAAACCGGCACCTCCGACGGCCATCTACAGTTCATGCACATTTAATATCTAGCTCGTCTTACTGTTTGCAATCAGCATTAGTATGAAAGAAGAACACAGCGAACATGATGATTTTTACCTGTGTAGTATTGCTTATTATCTGGTCAGTATATAAATCTGCGTTGTCTCGTGCCGTCGAGAACATGCTGTCCGTATGTAGCCAAATAAGTGAAAGTGCCCGCTTGAATTCAGCCAAAGTGTTTGATTCGAATTGATTGAAAATAACATTTGTGCGTGACATCAATGCAGTATAAGACAATGCATTATCGGTAATCAATGTGGATTGGTTGAAAGTGTACAAGTTGTCAGATATCGTGGACTGGGCAAGTAAACATAATGTAGCTAAAGTACTAAAAAATGCTTGACCAACCACATGAAAATCGTGTCTACTGTATGCAAAGTTAAGATTCTTTGTTCCAACAATCGAGTTAATCCAATCGATCGATATGTAAGGACTGGAGCATACCGGGTGATAAGTCGGTGACAATGATAGGAACGAACCGAAAGAGATAGCTATTTCACTGCACGGGCATTGAAGTGTGATTGGATAGATTTTTTCAAAATATTCAAAAGTTGTTTGAGACGGATTACTAATCGTGACACTTTGAAGTTGAAGCTTCAATCCATTGAAGATGGCAAGGACACTAACTGAAAGAAACATAAGTAGAAGATAGATTCGAGTAGACATTATTTCAACTCTTAGCTCGTTAGGATTTGTAAGTCCTATAGCAGAGCTGAAAAGGTTTAATTGAAGAATATTAGTCTTTATTCGTCTCCATGCTGCTGTAATAAGCTGGATTCGAGGAACTGCTACGAAATACATAGAAAAAGAGAAATAAACACTCTTCACATTTCACGGAATATTTAAACTTACTTGCATTAGTGTTTATCAAACGGATGGATCGATTACGCCACCAACCGATGATATACGGTATACAGATTCGAAGAACAACAGTGAGTCCACCATAGAGACCCAAAATCGTAGTCAAAACATACAGAGCATCGTTGCGTTGCATGTACGTATATGTGCACGTCTTAGGAGCACATTCTTGGTAGTATGAAGAGAACGATGTTGCTGTATGCCATTGTTCGATGAATAATTCATCGATTAATGTCCCGAAGGATGTTTGTGGTGTAAATCGCGTTTGATTGGCACTAATTACATCCAAAGTAGTTATGCTACTAATGGAAAAGAATTTATCCAAAGTGTTTAGACATGTTTTATCGAAGAAACATTCGAGTGTTGATCGGTAGAGGGATTCGATTGCATAACATCCAACCTGAAATCCACTCACATTAGCAACAGGTAATGTTGGCGAAACATAGAATCCTTCAGCGTCATAAGCATAAAGGTCGAAAAAGGCAGTAGGTGATGAACAATTAGATGCAGTACCACAGCAACATTGACTCCCATCATTTGCAATAAAACAACCGTCTAGTGTACCCGCACCAATATGACCATTAGGAAAGATATATAGTGCATTCGTCGACGTTGTTTGTAATGCTGGCTGCAAATTATTGACGTAGGTTGTGTTGCGAATGAGACGAAGAAGCCGACGAATGTCATTAACCGTAGAGATTCTCACAAATAAACTTTCCGATTGTATCTGAATTTCGAGGGACTGTGCGGAGAGGACATTCATAGTAAGAAGAGAGTTTGAGAGAAAGTCTATGAGAGCCTCGTCCACTGATCTTTTGATAAGCGAACAGTGCGATGACAGCAATTGAAATAGACCGATAGCTGATGAACGAAAATCTATTTGTATATAATAACTGATATTTGAATTGAATAGCATGTTTATCCAAGTCTCAGATACAAAAAAGCTGGAGCAGATCGAATGATATCGAGGAGACACAGAAACGAAACCCCCGTAAGGAATGGTAACTTGACTACATGGACACGACAGTGTTGTCGAATGTTTGTTGTACAGATTCTCGAACGTTATTTGCGTTGGATTTCGAGCTATGATATCTTGAGTGTTTCCATTTAGTGCAGTGTATCCAGCGAGAATTATGACGGCAGATGTGAAAAGAACAATATAGACGCGAGTAGAGATGACCGCAGTTCGCATATGAAAAGCATCAGAACGAGTGGCTTCAGTTTCAAACAGATTCAATTGAACTGCTCGTTCTTTGACCCAACGACCAACAACCAGTATTTTCATGATTATTCGATACAGAAAGAAAGAAAAATTTCCGTGACCACGTTGATTTTTTTATCGGAGTTTCTGAAGATTAAAAATAGTCAAAAACTATCGAGTTGAAAATATTTTCTTCTGACTCTCAAAGCCGTTACACTATTCCTGCTCCATTAGAATATGAAACTTGGTCTAACTATTGTTCTTAAAACCGGAAACGTATTTTTATCTGCCGTCTATCGGAATCGATTTCTTAAACATCACTTACTTTAGACTATGAGACTGCAATAAAAACAAATACGCGCAATAGTTGAATTAGACGCTAAGCGAACATGATCTTAGGTATAAACATGAGTCATTTTTCTAAAATGCAGACCAAAGACAAGTATCAGGAAACTGCCGAATCAAGTAATTTTCTAGTGAATGACGAAAGCACGATTCCTAAGTCAGTAACGGCTCGCATTTCTAGCTCATTTCCTGCTAATTCCAGTCATCGGAATGGTTTTGTCATTACTGCTGCCGTTTTCTTCACATTTTACGATCCGACAGCGGCTAGGATCATCAGACACATGCCAAAGCTTACGATATGTCACTCAACTAAAACTATACCATCAGACTGATAAACAAGAAACCATTCTCAAGGTATCTCAAGGCTTTTCCAGGTATCTGAATGGTTCCCAACACTTGCTCCATGTAGAATAAGGCTGAAAAGTCATGAGGAACGTAAAGAACTATTGCAACGCTTGTTAATCATTGGGAAGAATGTATTTAAAACATTTTTTTCTCACCCAAAAGCCCCATATACAAGAAAATCATGTATATTCTTTGCCACTCTGCAAACTCCCTCAAAGTCTGTGTATGATAAACAGTATTTCATATGATCTAAATACACTTTTGAGACTATTCAGCTATTCAAGAATCAATGAATGCCTTATTTTGACCACCGCGTCTCCTACAATAAGCAATATACATGGCTTATTCACATCCAGGCAGTACGACAGTAATCATGGGTCGACCTCCGCTACCATAACATTGGTTACGTAAAACTTCAACCTGCAAACTTGAAAATATTAGGGTTCTGAATAATCAAAACAGTTCACAAAGATTTACTTAATCCTCTCCCAGCACACCTCAACCCCTTAAAAAACTCGGAATTGAAGCATCTCGAGAAAAGAATAGGTAAATGCATTTTATCTTCAAGTAAATCTGTCGGCCTCACACATCCTTCATTTTAAGAAGTATTCCGCTACAAGGTCTGACGAAACCATATGTGATCGATCTAGTGAGACTACCTTGAGAAAAGTATGGAATGTCTTAGGAACTCTTTCTCTATTAGTTCCATATAAGTATTTTAAAAAATTCTTCAACTGAAGGAAATCCAGAAAAAAGAAACTTTTTCTTGGAAAAATCTGTTTCTCCTAATCACAGATTTTTCCAACAAAAAGCTTACTAACACAGCTAATGGTGGGCTAAAATCAGAAACTCATATATCTTAGTCTTCAACTTTGTTATACGGATGCAAACTTTACGAAGTGTGAAATCATAAGGAGTCATTTCGGTATTAATCTAACTATTGCTTGGTGGCTATTATCACTCACTTTTGGAGTTGTGCTTTCTGAATTTGGCAATATTATCATTATGTGAGCATTGAATGAGATGGCGAGACAAACTGTTGCATATCTGTTTTTGGTTCCGATCACTCTGATATATAATGGAGACAAAATTTCTTGAGATTTATTATGCGGCCGGACTGGAAAGGGGTGTCAAATACACGTAGTGAGACAAATTGTGATTGGGGAGGATACGAAATTCTTCCTAAAGCCTATATTCATTTTTTTCTTCGAAACGAGATGTGAGTTTCACACAATGGAGCAATCGTAAAATTTTAATCGATCGAAGCTCTTCGTATGTCGTTTAATTTTGCTCTCATTCGAGTAGTCTGTAGAATTCATTGTAATTGAATAATATTACTGTTGATTTTTTTTTCATTGCAGGGATTTTTCTCAACATGTTCTTAAGATTCTAATGACTTTTCAAGGAGGTATCATCATCAAAAATCGATGTGGGAACCGATCGTTTTCTTTTTTTTTCTGTGATGTTTAGAACGAATAACTGTGTTTTTCCAATGGAATCAAAGATATTTCTGAACAGTTTCTGGTTGCACCTGCGATTTTCTCGAATATCCGAGTTAGCTGTTAAGTCATGTCACAGTACTATTTCCATTTTTCAGTAGTGTTTTTCGGTCTTCCCTGAGCTATTTCGATGGAATCAGGGATCTTAAATTATCGACCTGGGAATATGTAATATTGGGTAATAAATGACATAGATATTGGTGTGCTCGTTATTTAATTTGTTAAGCTATTTCTCATGATTGAAGAAAGGAGTGCAATGGTCAGAAGTGGATGGTTTAAAGTTTATAACCTGTATACTTCAGCTCTCCTTTCAGATCTTATTTTACTAAAGCAAACCTGGATGTTTCTGCAAATATTGTGTTGAGCATATTTTCTCTGCAGGGAAAGATAAAGTCCACCTATTTCTTTAAATAGTATGTTTAATAAAAGTTCTTTCTCTTGAAGAACGAAGCCCGTGAAATTTTTATTTTGTAAATAATATTTTTAATATATATTCTCTCTACTAGAAAATGAAACTCATGCATATTATAAAATAATATGTTTAATATACGTTCACACAACTAGAAAATGATTCCTACGTAAATTCTAGTGTAATCAGATATGCATAAACAGTTATTCCTCTTTGCTGAAACTGAAGTAATTAAAACAGGAGAAATACTCGAAGCAGTTATATTGTTGATTAATTCAACTAATGTTGTTGCTTTATGTCCGCTAAATGTACTTTGCTCATTTCATCTTAGCTATTCTCAAAAACTAAATGGAAAATTTTCCATTTAGATTTCTTTTCCTATTGCTAGATCTATTAACTTATAGATGTATCACCAGTAACATACATTTCTGTTTTAGAAAAATTCGGATCCAGACAAATACCTCGAATCGGACGAGTAAATGAAATTAATTGATCGTCATTTTTACTCAATAAACCAGATATTTTTTACCTGAAAACAAAAACAAGATGAATTTTGCTTTTGTCTGAGAAGAATTAACAATTATTTTTTACTTTTCCTTCTTGACAACAACTACCAATGAATTCTGTGTTATCGTCAATGAATACTATATTCACTGGATAGATGTGCTGAAAATTAATTACGATATAATTTTTCCTTATAGGACTTTGTTCATAAGTTATATCATCTTCAACAAGAAGATCTAGTAGTGATTAATCTAAATAATTAGGTTAGTCTTCTGAGCCATGTGAAATAAATCAAGATGAAAAAATAGAATGTTGGATTCGAATGAAACTTTTTATGATTACTTACGTCATAAAATGAGTAGGTAGCTCGATAAAATTTTAATATTCAGGACGAAAATTAGTCATTCAGTCATCGGATGATAGGATTATCTTAGATTAAAAACAAACATATTATAAGATGGAGATCTACTATTATTTGTATGTTTACATTGATAAAAAGATCTGTTAATTTCATTATTCATAGTTCAAGTATTAAATATACCAAAACTAACATAGTACTCAGTCACGTAACAACGCAGACATTAGTGCGATACAATATCTATTATGAATTCTTTTCGAGATGATAACTACGAAAAAGATCATTTATGTAACACTTTTAATACAAACGTAATAAGTTGCCATTAAACCTCTCATTTTCTAAAGTACTTGCTCTTTTTATTCTGATTATATATTAAAATGATGTACACATTGTTTGGAAGTATGCCAAACTGTTTAATTTGCATGCTTATTTTCATATTATTAAGTTTAGGCGTTCTTAACGTTCAGTCTTTAATCAAGTGCCAACTACGCTTTGCACAATCGGTAATGGGATTTAAGGATGCCTGCTGTAACCTATGATCGTGTTGAAGGGTGTTCTCCATGTATATCAGGAGTCCCGTAACGATCCACTAATGATAGTTGAATGTTTCACTAATTATATATTCATTAATTTTAATGCGTCAGTTAATAAATAGAAAACATCTGCCATGGTCGATGAAGATGAATGAATTCCATCATAAACCGAGTCGGTCTATACCTAAATGCAATTTTAATGGTAATAAATCGACTTCTTAGAATGAAATTTTTTTCCTCTTGAATTTCGGCAAGTAATTTGTTTGGCCATATTTTCTAGATTTTAAGGCTAGCATCTAGAAACAGATCCTCACCTACGTCTGTTTGTCAGCAACACTTGGTAAAAATGGTGACCAGACAGTTGAAGCCCCTACATTTGAGCATTCACGGGTTAATAAAATAATAAAATATCTATATCAACATGCATCATCTTATCATCTCGTTGATTCACTTTAACTGACCTCCATGATTAACGCAGTCGTCTTTATGGAGCTGAAAAAGCAGTTAAAACAATTAATTTTAAAGTTTTCATCAAATCTTCAATAATATTTCTTTTGTTATATTATTGTTGGATAATGTTGACTATAAAATCCTTCCTAAACAAGGTTCAACTTCCAAGATGAGGGTTTCGTTTTTTACGTACTAATAAATCTCAAGGAATTTAGCGTTGTTACAAAAACAATTTCACTGTTCATATGTTGGTGTTCATGAATCTGAACAGAACACTTTCAACTTCCACCTCCCAGAAGGCAACCAAAGCCATCAAGTAGCAATCGGCCCTTGAATCGTAGGGATTTCAAAATAGACATTTGGGATGTACCGATTCCAATTCCAATTCTTGGCTTGCAGTTGGTTAGATTCGGAATTGGAATTGGTTGGAGATGGATTTTGTGAACCTCTGATTTTACACACTTTTTGGCAAAGCAAAAGTCAGTAACCAACTATTTTTCAGGCCAATCCAAACCAATTGCAATTCCTAATAGACATTATAGAATAACGAGACAATAGGATAGAAGAGTAATGGGTATTAGGGAAACGAAATAAAAATAATTTGAAAAACTTACTAACTTTCATAAAGATGGCTAACTTAGCTATCGACATTTAAAATGGCGTGTCATCAATCTCTTAGGAAGATGTTGCATGTATCTATCTACTGATTTTGAGTTGAAAAAACTGACCGCGTATAGATTAGGCCTCTTCAGTAATTAATAAATGAAGACTCAAATTTCGGTGTCAGAGACGCGACTAAAGTCGATTTCTAACCGAACCGAACCGATTTCGGTGCGATTAAAAATTTTTGAAAACTAAATCGGTTCGGTTCGAAGCTTCTTCTTTAACCCTTTTTATCACATATTCCCGTTTTGTGCTGTTGAAAAGATAACAATGATTAAACAAAACAAAAAGTGCAAACAGGCGGCGCTCTCAACAAAAGAGTTTATTTATTATTCGTTCGTTGGACCTATAAATTCTCTAATTACACACCGTATAACCATTAAAGCGAAGCAATAAGACCCCATCTACACTATAGAAATAATACGGTATTAAATTTATGTGTGCCTTCACTTGAAAGTTAATGCATCAATCAGACTCCAGGAGTTCGAGATAAATTGTTGCTTTACAGTGTTCAATAATGGAGGAACCGCCAATAGAAAAGAAAGATATTTTAATTGATATCTCCAATTGGATTCTCATTGGTGCATTAACCCAAATACTGTCGGGAAAAGTGTATTAACTTTTCAGCCAATATCTTTTCTTAATACAGTATTAAATTGTGTAGCGTAGACAGGGTCTAGATAAATCTTTGTTTACTTTGAGCAAATGTTTTGATCGACAACATCATCACTCAGAAACGTTCAAGATTATCACCAAATACAGTGAATGATATTGTATTCAATCATTCATGCAATATGTACAAAATAAATTTAGTAACAGAAAAAACTAAAACTAAAATGCTTGTAGCATTGTTTTCATTTTTTTTATAATTGTAATACGTTTTTTTACTAAAGCTGGAAAAATATATTCATCTATAGTGTACATCAATTATCAGTTTTTAAGACAAACTTCGTAATAAAATCATAAATTCCTTAAAGAAATTTGAAAATTATACAAAATTTTCGGTTGGGATCTGTTCGACTCGGTTAAATACTGATTCGGTTCGGTTCGGTTTAAAAAGTCCTTAACCGATCGCATCTCTGTTACTCAGTTCTGGTTCTCGTGATCGAATGGAATAAGTAATTATATACAGTTCTTTCACAAAGACTTAAGAAACCTGTATCAATGCAGTTCTTTGGTTAAGAGCAGTCAACTTGATTTTGTACCTTTTAAGATTAATTGCTCTACTGCTTCTAATTTCAACACAGGCACGTAAGATGTTTGAACACAGCTGTGAGCAAGCATCTCAATAGGATTAGATGTTTGTTTGCACGAGATCCATCATGATTACACGGATGTGCCTTGTGTTGGTAACAGTTACAGTGGGTTCCATATATCTTTGTAAATATGCTCGCCATTTACTTTTACACTGTGGCTGATTGTACAGAGTGACCTAGTTGGTTCTTTTTAAGAGTCTATGCTTTGATGCTGTTTACGTGTCAGCTTCGATTTTTCAGTGCGAGTGATGATTTCAGATGTTTTTTTCTGTTATTCTTGAAACTTTGAATTATCTCAATTGTGACCAGGTATATTGTAGACATAGATGCGGTGTTTGTAATTTTTGGTTCAACTTGGGTTGACTAACATGCAGGAAAGCCTGACTCGATCCCAACCAAGTCCAGATATTATTATTAGTTTTACTTGGCTTGATCAAACTCGGATTCCTATCTATAAATATTTTCTTTTTCTTGAAAAAAATACAGTTATCAATATTCTTTTCTTCCTTCGGTTTCTCAATTAAAAAGAGAGAATTTACCCTCGATATCTCACTGATCTTCCATAGTATTTCACTAGAGCCTGCCTGCTATTTGGCAGTCGGTACTGGTTTAGAAAATTCAAACAGAATCGTTAAATGTGTAGATGAAAGTAGGTTTACTGATAAAATACTGTTTAAAGAATAAACCATCATCATAATGCTAGATCAGTCGGTTTTAAATCCTCGTTTCTATTGAACCATTGTTATGGCTTCGTATCATGATAAAAATGTTACAACAAAGTACACCGTAGAGCAGTCTATCTGATGGAATGCGTTGTAAATTTCGTGTGTGATTCGTTTTAGTGAAATTGTGGCAAATTTCCATTGTAAATCCAATGAAAAATATCAATCCAGGATAAAAAGAAGCGGGCTCAGTAAAGAAAACGTAAAAATAGAAAGGTTAAACTGCTAATATAATAGCTTTGAAGTTCCAAGCAGTACTTAACCATATTGATCACTTACTGGTACCGGCACCAAATATGGTAGAATGACTTTTCTTTTAGTTTTTCAAGGCCCAAAAGTTTGTCGATCATGAGTATCCTATTCCTAGATTCTTGAATCATTCCCCTAATATCCTCTCAATCGCATTGCATGAGCAATGGATAACTGCACAATGTGTACTGTAGAAAACTAAGTTTATCCCTAAACCATTTTTTGGAAGGTTTTCTTTTAATTTTGCCGAGTCTTGTTGAAGAAAAAGGATGTCCTGTAAGTCGAAGAGAACTACTCAAGTTTAAGATGCTCGTACCGAATCTAAAAGATTCTTGTTCTGCATTCAGTTGGAATCATAATCATAATTTGTTTAAAGTCTGCAGTAGCGTTCTGATGGCTGTTCGCTCCAATGGGTGCTATACCAAACTATTTTTCGACGGTTGATCTTCTCATTCTCGATGTTCTAGGAAGAGCTGCAGTTCCATTCTCTACAATTGGTCACCATTTTGAAATTGGTAATATATGTACCTATGTCAGAAGAATGAGATGATAACTGATCTTAGATTAGTATTTCAAAGACCAGATTTCTTGTGAGCACTATCAAATAGTTTCCCGATAAGATCATACGTAGGTCTATCTGACGAAAATCTTTGATACTCCAAACCCTGTATCCAATACTTCGTCTATATGGGAATAGTTGTTTCCAATTCAATATTTCTAGATTTCCCTAATAGATCAAGATAGCTGAACATTGGCCAATTAATGATGATCTTCTCTAAAGAAGTGGAAAATTTCTGGTAAGCAGATCACTGATAGGACTGGATCATCAAATTTAACGCATTAATACAATGAGTTTCCTTTATTCTCGGGCTTCACATAATTGGCAGTGAAACTCTTTGTCGTCTATTTTCGTATTTACCTTTGAAAAGCTTGATATTTGTCAGGTATAAAAAAATAAAAGTGAATGACACTTTGTTATACAATGATAAGAAATGTATGGGAATGCATTTTTATATCATTCCCGAATACGATGCAAGCAGAACTTTTAGGGATTTACGAAATTTTCACTTAACTCTATAGAATTCTTGATTCTCCCTGTTTTGTGTTAACAATCTAGCACCTTCTACTATCGAAGAATCAGCTCACTCAATATACATCGTTTTCTCAATTCAAGAAAAGCTGCCGGTTACAGAGAAAAAAGAGTCAAACATATATCTTCTTGTTTAACTAGCCCTATGCAACATAGATTTAAGTGGTCTAGTATTCTTCAGATAGGTGTTGGTGACAATTAGAGATATTCAGACACACCGTTATACAGATCCGTCTGATCTACAGATAATAAACGAGATAAAAGTGATACGTCGGTTAATCATTGGTGACGGGCATACATGTTTCAAGACATCCCACTCCCATTTTCTTGAGCTAAAATAATATTCTCACAGGCTTAACGAAATCGTTAGTGACACTAACGTTTTCTTGCTGAAAGGCACTTACACCGACCACAGGGCGTATATTCAGTATTTATATTGCTACATCACTATTTAGAGTATGGCATCAAATGGCTGGAATATTCAGTGTCAGCTCAAACGATTGCTGTCGCTATTTAATAGTTTTGCTTTGCAAAAATCTTTTAGTATCTGTATTTTTAGTGAAGTAGACTACCTGTAATCCTATTAAGACCTTTCAATAAAACGAGCGAATGCGATAAATCGTCATTAATTTTGGATTTTATTATCAGATATTACAGATCGATGCTGTGTTATAGATTATTCAAACTATTTGTCGGGTATGGGAGGAAAGGCATCTAGAACAATTAATTAACTTTTCAGAAAACTTACCATAGAAATTCGTTCATCTACAGTGTTCCAATATGTCGGATATTCTTAGGAGAATGTAGTTGTTTCAAAGAGGCGAGCTCCAAGTTACCGAACCTGAGAAATCAAAATTTCTTGTCAGCTTCTGGAGTATCTTGTTCCTATTGAAATATGGAGTTCGCTGAGTCCAAAAAGTCAACTGCAGATTTGAATTCGTCGATATTGACAGCTAACTATGAAATTTTACAGAGTATTGCACTGGCCAGTGAAACTGTAACATGCCACCACAATCCTCCTCTCTTTCTCCATAATACCTAGTATAGAATCTGAATCTATTCTCCTATAAAACTAATATACCCCGGAGAATCATTCCGGTCGGAATCTGATAAGATTGAAGAGGGTTTTTACAATATCAGCAAAACCATTTCACGATCCCAAAGACGAAATAACTTTTGGACTCTTTGCATTGAATGTTATCGGCTCCCACTGTAGGACTTTGGTGGAAACTCAAGCGAAGGTTTTATCGACTTGTATTAATATCATCAGGTATTAATTAATTAGTACCCGACTAATAAAACAGGATTCATCTG
Organism: Rotaria macrura; assembly: GCA_900239685.1. NCBI lineage: Eukaryota > Metazoa > Rotifera > Eurotatoria > Philodinida > Philodinidae > Rotaria > Rotaria macrura. The sequence continues at coordinate 22,401 of OENT01000665.1, forward strand.
TCGGATCCGTTTGTAGGTTCATCTCCTGGAATCTGATTGAATTTTACCAAGTGAGCGGATACGGTTCTATTTCGTCAGATTCCGTATCAGATTCATTCACCTGGGTATACCCAGGAGAATGAGTGTCAGACAGAGTTAACATAAATTTTGATGCACGACTCAAAAATATTTATTCATGATCACTTTGGCAAGCTTGTGCCAGCACTATTTCTGTGTATTTACTAGGCTAAGTACAAATTGTACTCATCCATAAAATAATTGGCTTCCATTGGATCGGAGAACATGGATGGTGTAAAGAACATATCGGTGACATTCTCGATTGCAGAAATCTGATTTGATGCCAACTAGACCGTGAAAAAAGATTAGTCGACTGTACATGTTCCTCAGGAAACCTAATAAAAAGATCACTAGTTAACCGTGATATTTGATAGTTTCCAACTCGTACCGAAAATAACTTCAGAAACCACCAATTAGATAGCTGAAGTATATAATTGGATCATAGTTCACTCTGGTACAGTCGCAAATTCGATAGTGACTGCAAGCACCTTACACAGAATACGTATTCCAACAGTTCGATTCTATCAGATTACCCTCAAATACCTATAAAACCTTAAAACGTTTCCAAGAAATAGGAAGACAGAATGATATTCAGATCCCTACCGTTGAGATTGGATCGGATGATTCTGTCAGAATTCGTAGAATTTAAACTAAGTACTGTGACCAACCTCTACTATTGACATCAATGGCTTATGACTACTCGACTTATTGAATAGTATTCAACTATCTGATCCATCATTGGTTTTGTCTCCCTGATTCCGATCAATATCCTTGGAGAAAAGCAAACTCATTAGATAATATATGATCCTTGCTTCCAGTCAACGTAACAAGACCAAATCCCCTATTACTATGTCATTCATGTATTTGCTTTTTAAAAGTAAATACCTAAATATTGTATTTATTTTTTGAAAGTAAATACTGAAATACCGAAATACCATATTTACTTTTTACAAGTAAATACCTAAATAAAGTATTTGCTTTACTGTATTTACCTTGACGAAAAGTTAAGTAAATGTGCCACCCCTAGTCTGAATTCTATCTAGATTTGAAATATTTGAAACGTAAGTAGCGCTATTGCATATAAGGTTCAATGACAAGAGGTCAAGTAGTATATCAAAAAAAAACCTGCACTAATTTCCCAATCGATACATTTTTAGTCATTTCCGGAATTTCAACACATAAATAATCACTTTAAAAAGTATTTAAAAGTAGATTAATTATACTACTATAAAAGATCTATCTTAAGAAATTGAAATAAATTGGAGGACATTATTAAACATCTTTCAAAACAATTTTATTACAAATACAGGAATAAAAAACAAGCAATAAAAAATATGAACTCTGTGTAATGAACTTGACGAGATAAGTACTCGTGAGGTAGTGACATATGCTTAATTTGACTTCTTCACACGGTAAATCGTCCTATTTACACACAGAATTCACTCTATACGTGTACGTAACAAAGGAAATCTGTTTTCTGTTCTCACTGTTCAATATCAAATAAAATGTGTCTGTAGCTCTGAATGTGGATAGTGGCAGTGGAAGAACAATACTACCGATAAATGATGTTTCAATTACTGTCATGATTGATATTCTCATAGAACTAAGATCTATATCACATTAAGTACACTGGGAGATAGCATACTTGATGCAGAGTACAAGTTTGTCATATGCTCGTCATTTTGGTGCGACTATAAATCGCTAGTCTAATGGAAATCTGCGTGTACAAAATACTTTCGTATCTTCCATTAGCATACTAGCTTGAATTTAAATTTATAGCGCAGCAAGAATACGCAAGGTGCCGCAAGCAAATTCTATGTTGACTGTACATATGAAGTATAAACCATAATATCTCCGAGTGTTTGTAAGTACTTGTGTAAAAACTTTCAGCCGTTTCAGACGATGGCAGAAAATGAGCTCATACCAATGTTTATAGTCTGCAAATGTCAGATCATTTTGAGTCACTTGATGTTGTTCAATTTTCACATAGATACTTACCATAGCATTCTGGTTCTTAGTTGTATATTGTGGAACTCACATATATTTTCGAAGAAAATTGTGAGCGAAACTTATAAGGAGAAGTTTTTGCGGTTCCCCACCCACCCACTCTCCCTGCTCATCAACCCCCTCCCCCCATTACAGACATAACAAGCGCAAAAGATTTATTTTAAATATTTGAAAAAAATTTCTGTAAAAAAACAGCAATTCAAAATGTTTTGATATAAAAGTTCATATGTTTTTTTTTAATTGCAAAAGAATGCATGATTTTGTGAGCAAGTTCATAAACGTATCTAATGGATCATTGATCAATCCGCACGAAATATAAGATAATGATGAATTAAAGAGGTAAACAAACGATCAGAGATATTAATAATAAAACAACATTTTCCATTTTGAGGGTGGATATGCTTGATTCGAGATGTGAGTGTCACCTCTTCACTCACTCAGATTTCACATCTGCACACACACCCTACAATAACAACCAAGGTCATCCATAATTCAGAGGCATCGAGGCGCAAGAAAACTCTGTTTGCTAACAACATCGGATAAACAAACAATATTTAAAAAACGAAGTTTCTGAATTTGAATTCTTTGATTTGATTACTCTAGAAAGAATCTATGATTATCTTCTGATATGTATAAAGAGTAGATAAATGACTGTGATGCTTACGATCTCACAGACGTCCTATAAAACTGATTATTGAAGTCTATCTATAATAGCTTTTTAATTTAATATTGTTTCCATGTGCCTTTCTGTCAATGCAGAGGTGTTGCGCATTCCAATTAAATAAAATAGTTAGATGACTGAATATAATAATTTAAAATTTTTTCGAACTGAAAAATGAAAAAAGCAATATTTTCAAATACAACCCGTATATAAGTAATGTATTTACCTGTAATTGAACGTACAGGATAGCCCAAAAGTAGCAAGACAAATATAGCTTTTCGATTGTTTTAATTAAATATAGTAAGTTAAAGTTCATATTTATACAATATATACTACGTGATATAATTCAAAAATGCAGCATATGATCAATGTCCAAGTGTTGTAATTTGTTTAGACGTGTACAAATATAGAGGAGCCAAAAGTAAGAAAAAAACTTCAGCTCGACCAAAACGTTTGTTAAAGCAACAGAGCTAGAAAATTACTTTCACAATTATACATATTTTTAATTTAGTTCAACTAACGATGGATATATGATAATTGACAGTGCTATTCCAATCATTTATAGGTTAGGGGCGATTGAAGACAATGTGTTCATAACGTAGATGAGTTGATATCAGCTCCATAAATTACTCAAACGGTGAATATTTAGGTTGATATTGTGTCTATTTATTGCTCTTAGACGATCATCATATAGTGAAAATCAACCTTTTTGTTTAGTTAGGAGCTGATACAATATAATGTGATTCTCAATTATTTTCTTGAAACTTTAGATAGATTCACTCACATACTTTCTTACTAATTATTGAAGTGATTCTGTTCATAGACTCAAGAAATTTTGTTGCAGTAATTATGAAAGTCAATTGGATTATTTTTGTTTGTATTTACGGAGTATTTTTACTAAAGTGAAAGGCAGCAGTATTGAAGCGAGAATTCACTTCACTCTGTCCCTCACCCTCATACACGCCCACACATCCTTAAACTAAGTTAGATAATTATTTCTTTTCATTGCTCAGTATTCTACTTCATAGTTTGATAAACCCGCACCCAATCAACAGTCATTTGTTGTGGCCAAACAGTGCAATTATCGGGTGATCCAGGCCATGATCCACCAATTGCTATATTCAGGATCATGTAATAAGGCCACATTCCATTGAAAGCATTTACTGGATTAATGGATCCTGGAATATTTGTTGTATTGAACTGAAAGTAGACATCTTCATTGATACCGATATCTATTTTGGTTGGAGTCCATTCACTCCAATAAACAAGACTATTATCATGAAGCTTTGAACCATCAGGTGTTTTGAACCTTTATCCGTTAGCAGCATGATGTAAAGGGCACATTGAATTTGATGCATTGTTCCAATGAACGGTACCATGTGCGACCTGATCACCTGTCTGTCCCCATACATTATTCCCCACCATCTCCACAATATCAATCTCGCCTACTGTTGGCCAGTAGAGTTTGTACTTATCCCAAGCGTTTCCTACTAACCACCAAGCGGACCATATACCTTTTGAGTAAGGTAAACGAATTTTCGCAGCAAATTTTCCGAAAGTGAATTGTTGAAGAGAAACACTCGAAAGCATAGCTGACGAGTATCCTTCTTTCATTGCCACTATTGTTAGCTGACCATTTTGTACATATGCATTTTCAATTAAGTCTGTGTAATTTTGTAAACCGCCGTTGATGTTACCGGTTTTTAGAACCCAGTTGCATGGATTAGGTGCATAAGCAGGTGCGCCCTTGATAATTCCTTTGGTAGGACCTACATTTTCAAACTCATCTTGCCAGACCAACTGATAATTTGGACCAGGATCGTAAGAAAAATTTGATGAATTCCAACCTGCACTGGAACAAACATTGGTCACAATGATCAGGAAAAAAAAAGAAGCAAGTTGACACAACATGAGTATGGTAACGAAATCATATTTTTGGGCGTCGAATTTATTTTTCAAAAGTATATTGCAAATAGAAGAGTCAATCCGCAATTAATGGAAAAGTATTAGTGTATATTGAAAAATGGATTAAATATCGTTACTACCTAATCATTGCAAGATATGAGAAAATGAAGTCCATAATTTTTTAATGTATTTATATAGCTGTACTATTTTTAATATCAGATGCTTACGTATTTTTAAATACTTATGACTCTACTACATGTTTTTGCAAAGTTAAACATAATGCAAACACTATGTTCGTTACTATTTTCATTGCATTTAGGTTCTATTATATATAGTACTATTCAAACAGTCGACAAGAGTTGAGAGAATGGACTTAGCTTTTAAAAGGTAACTGAACCATGAGAAATTCGAAATTCATCAATACTATTGATACTAGAGACAGAAGCTTTAGTATTGAATGTTCCGTCATAGACACAAAATTCTTAACAGGATAATCATTAACGAATACCGAAACATTTAAATGAAGAAATTCTTATAGTGAATATGTACACTAATTAGTAGGAAGAAGTTTCTGTTGAAAATAAATGATTGGCACTGAAATTTGTTCATCTGTGTAATTATCAACAGAAAGATTGGGATAATAAAATGCGTCAATAATCTTGTGCGAGATGTAGTCATTATTAGAAATGATGATGAAATGATCGATATAAAGCTACCACGATGAGAAGTCAGTACGACGGATTTTGGTGGGTTTCCAACCCTCAATGATAGAACTTTAAATGGCAGGACCGGTGTGAGGGCACTTCAACGAGTGCTCCCGAGCACCAACACGTATAGATCATGCCCTTTGAAGTCTTATCATTGAGGATTGCGAGCAAACCTAAATCCAAGAAAGATCAGTTTGTTAACAACAGTTTTAGTTTATTTAATTTCTTTAATCATTTAAGCATAATCATAATAATTAGTCGAAGTTTCGTTGTATCAAATATCATCATTAAGACGGTTTGTGTCAAAATGAGCGAAAGGAAAAATAGCGAACGTGAAAATAGCGAATAAAAAAGAGCGAAAGAAAAAATGTCGAATGAAGAAAATGGCGAATACGTTTCTGGCGAAAATAAAAAATGGCGAAAATTTAAAAAAAAATTTTAACTCCCAAGATAAAGAATTGAAATATTTTCGAAAAATTTAGGAATATATTCTTCGCTATTTTATAGGATCGGCATTTTTTTTCCCTGCATTTGTTTTCGGCATGTGTTTTTCGCCATAGTTCATCTCGACATTTTTTCTTTCCCTCGTTTTTATTCGCTCTGTTTTTCGCTATTTTTACCATCGCTATTTTTTCTTTCACTCATTTTGATACCATTCATCAAGACAAGGTTGAATTAAATTTTAGAGAAAAAGCGAAAGCTATATATATCAGTGATACATGAGTCATTATTATAAAAGTTTTTGATATTTCTTTTCTTTCAATAGAATGACTGATAACCACCTCTATTAGTTGTTGCAATAGTTAAATATACGCATATTTAACTACTTTTCCAGGCCAGCAGATGATCAAATGTCACTGACTTAATTGTAACAGTTGGTTGGGATAATTGCAGACCTTTTTGGTAAACGGTGACCGCTCACTTCGTCGCACGACAGTTCGTCGCGATCACTTCGTCGCGAACACTTCGTCGCACGATCACTTCGTCGCACGACACTTCGTCGCGTTCACTTCGTCGCAATGATAACTTGTTGCGATAAATTCATCGTATTTAAACGAAAAGATGAACTTAATTGGATTAAGTCATGCTGTTTATTATGTTACACAATTAATTACATGAATGTATACTCTACCATGTAATTATTAGAGTAACATAATGGGTAGAATATGCAGTCAGATTAAAAAATAACTTTGTTTTATTGATACTGTTTGAGAAATTATTTTGTTAAAGTTCAACTAATCTACTATTAAATAAAACTAAAGTATTTCAAGAAAATGATTTCTGAGCAAATTTAGAACTAAGGAAAACTACGACTAACTAAGATGAAACTCTCTCTCGTTTGAAATTCATCATTCACTCAATATCTCTGAAGTAACTGTTGGTGATTAGAAAATATATGGATAAATAAATTAATGTAAAAAAATTTTCGTTTTGGTTTCAAGTTTTCATGCTGTGAATATAAATAAAAAATAATCGTCATACATTCTGGGATATTATTGTTTAATGTCCTTATTATGTACAGGTGGCGTCTTTGAATTTAGTAGATTTTTAAATTCAAGAAAAAATTCTTTCAACCAAGCTAACTTCGTTTATATTGAAAAAGTTAAGTTTAAATAAATTTTATAAATTCATGTCGACAAATTCTATGCAAAAAACTTATTTTACTCGAGTTTTACTACGTTCAAGATAGCTACAAGTTAAGCATTCTTTTTTAAAAGCGTAAACGAAACTTAAAAACTAGAGTATCTTGTTTTAAGTTCGAATTCCATCTATGGTCATATGTTTTTTCGAAACATCTTTGGGTGAAATGCTTTGAATGCTTTATTGGATCGCGAAAAATCTTTCAGTTCGAAGGTATTTTTCATATGAGAGAAATATGTTTTTCTTTGGTTAATTTCCTTGAAATTTGATGCGGAAACAAATCTAGGAATTTTGTTAGTATCAATTTAAAATTCACGAGCAGACATTGGATAGATCTATTTTTCTTTTTTTTTTTAATTTACATTATTGAGCAATCAGATAAAGATAAAATTGTACAATGGGGAAAATTAAATAACAGACCAATCTAAATTCTGTAATTCAATTAATTAATTCTTTCGTTTATGTACGATAAATTATCGTGAAGAATTATCATTGCGACGAAATGTACTGCGACGATGTGTCGCGCGACGAAGTGATCGTGCGACGAAGTGTTCGCGATGAAGTGATCGCGACGAAGTGTCGTGCGACGAAGTGTACTAGCACCTGGTAAACTAGTTATTAGAGGAACAGAACTGCTAGCACGATTTAGACTAGTTTTCGTATGAATAATTTGTAGTGATTCACTAACCAAAAATCGATATTTTTTAAAATTTCTTGAACCAATTTTCCAATCATTCCAATTGATTATACTATTCCCATTGATTTAATGTTTATATATGGCTTATTTCATTAGTTGTTCTTCATGTATAACTGTAACTTTATCATTAAGTTCTTTTTCATCAGGATAATAATTAACTTTAGGTTTAGCTAGAAGTGAAGGTGGCACTTTAACTTTATTTTTAAAGTTAAAGTGAATTTTCTTTTTTATATTTATCACTACCAGGACTAGGGGTGGCACTTTAACTTTAAAACACTTTAGAAAAAGTGTTTAAGTTTAAAGTAAAAACACTTTAAACATTAAACTTCAATTAAAGTAAATTACTTTAAACTTTAACTTTAATTAAAGCAAAACACTTTAACACTGTAAACTTGAATTAAAGTAGAACACTAAACTTGTATACTTTAATTTCAAGTTACAGTACTTAAACTTTAATTTTAAAGTTGGGGTGAAACCAATCGAAAATTGAACAAGACGAGCTAAAAATTCTTTTTCACTTTAACTCTGGTTTTTTTAAAGTTAAAGTGTTAAAGTGTTTTACTTTAATTAAATTTTAAATTTTAAAGTTGTTTAAAGGAGCGCGAAACTAGTTTAATTTTTCAGTTTTTTACGTCTCATAGGTTGCAGAGAGTTTAGCGAGCATCAATCAACCAGTCCGGATAGTGATACGTATAAAAAAGAAAATTCACTTTAACATTAACACTTTTCTTAAAGTGTTTTAAAGTAAAAGTGCCACCCGTAGCTCGAAGTCGGTCAAATTTTCTTAGTTGTTGATTATCAATTGCTGAAGTGGCTGTTTGCAAAGAGGAAGGCGGTTTAGGTTGCCATGGTGCATCATGTTCTTGATGACGCCTAGACGTCTGTCTGATGGTTTTCCCTATCTCCGAATATCTATAAAGTGTTTTTCTAATTCTGTTTGAACGAATTTAATTGGATACCCATTTCCTACAGCTAGACTTTGAATATACTCAAATTCAGCATGCATGGATGAATAAGAGGAGCAGATCTTAATATTTATGGAAATCATTGAACTAATACCTCAAACTTTCGTAGGAGTGAGGCACATAGGGACTCCATGTTAACAATAAGCCGGTAAATGTTGGTTCTCGATGGGTAGATGTTGTGAATGAGTTTGATCCACATATGTAAGACATTGTTCAAAAAATTTCAGGTAGACGTTTATGGAAGCGTTAACGAGTAATTCTTGAATTTCACTGTGTGTTGAATTTCGTAAAGCAAGAACAAAGGTAAATTCTTGTATTTGGTTTAATTTAAGTTGTTTACACAACGATGTGAAATCATCTGATGGAAATTTAAGAGAATTCTCAGAAAAAGGGCTGGTTTGGGCCATGTAGGTGTGGATGTGATGTATGCGTGCAGGTCTGGTTGGGGTTGAACCTTTATCGAAATTCGTACACACCCAACCCAGCATGCACAGGTATGCCAAGGCTCATACCACAAGTAACGTTTATCGATACCGAAAGTCGATTCACTGGACCCTAAACTCATAGGACTTATCGATGGAAACGTATCTACTGAGGAGAAAACCAGTTACTTGTGTCAGAAGTATATCGTGAAATTTCGAAGGGATGAGAGGATAATCTGAGTGAAGATCCGGAACTGGCTGCATAAGTGAAAAAGAGAGACGAATCAAACAAAAATGAAAGATCTCCAAGGAAACAAGGAAAAATGCATCCAAAGACAAACTGAGAGAACGCGAGAAGAACAGCGGTCAAACTATAGGTTTGGACTAAACTGTGAGGTTCACAGCTACCTAATTGATAAGCAACGTGTTTGAAAACTCGCGTCAGTCTGAACGAAAGCTGTGTCAGAAGTGTAGATGCACGATTAAAGATCATCTAGTTAGTAAAACTTGTGATTCAGAGATTTTGCGGTTGTAGCCTCAAAATTAAGTGGGAGCTCATTGCACCCCGTCCACTGGCTCTGTTACAAGGGACGCTCTTCAATGTGTGTTATACCCATGGATCCCTGCATGGTTTCTGCCGTCGAAATGGCCAATTGTACCACAGAAATGGTTAATTGTACTACACAAATGGTCAGTTGTACCATGAAAATGATCATTTGGACCACAGAAATGGTTGTTTCTGCAGTTGTTACAGACAGATAGATACAGAGGATTTACGGATTTCCAGACCCTATCCTTTCAGTCTAGAGGAAAATCCACCACCACTCCGGCAAATCCACATTCACCCTCAACATATTTATGCAGTGCAGTGACTGTAGGTCCCAAACCACATCCTGAAGAACGTTGCGAGGGTTCTCAAAACTAAGAGAACCTAAATATTGACGACAAATTTTACAAACAACGGTAGTTTTTCTACTCATACAAAATAACTCGCAGTCGCTCGCGCACGCACCATTATTGGGAAACTTCTGAACAAATTTTGCCTAAGATATCCACATCCTCACTCACACTCCACATGCTTACTTCCATAGAGATGTGCTTAAGTTTTTCGAAAACCCATAGCCCACAGAAAATTTGGGCGTCAATGTGTCTTGTCACAGGTAGGTCGATAGGCTCTTTGGCCTTGTTGGATCTCTGTCAGAAGCTATTTTTGGCTGATAACATAAGCCAAAGTTAAGCCTCAAATAATTTCAAAACGTTGCGTTGCAATTGAGTCCACCTTCAGTGTCATAGCCTGCTTTCTTTCTAGTAATCATAATAATGTATTGTGCTTATAGCTGTTGAAATTTGATTTGTATATCTTAGTGCCGTCTTTTTTCTTTCGTTGAATAGAATACCTAGAGAGTACGTAGATTCTTCTCCATACCATAGATTGAATTAAATTGATTCTTTGCTTGTAAATTTCAAAGCGGTATGATCGTGTTCGGGGCACCCTCTATATGTCTAGGACTGTGTGCCATCTCTAGAATAAGTGCCGTACGTGTACCGACATGTGCTAGGCAAGTTTATTCGAATCAGTCTATCACACTTGTTGAATATTTTTGTTTGGAATTCATTATTATGATTTCAGTTTTGAATGAGGATTCCAATTGATTCTAGGTTCCAAATATATGTTCTCATTCACTTATTCAATTAAAAATGAAGCTTCCTGCAAACTATAGACTGCTTTGCAAATGATAAAAAGTAACTATGGTTCTGGCTGAGTGCTTTTGAGTTCGATGGCCTACATAATAGATGATTAAAAAAATACTAGTACACTCAAAGAGAACAGCTAGCAATTGCGAACGACCGTTTCCAAATGAATACTGTAGAAAAACCCTAGTCGTTTTCTGAATTGATTGCTGTCAACTTCTAGTGATGGGTGAATGTGTACAAGGGTTTTCAACAATCATTATGTATGACGACCATAATTCATCGTAACCCTTCGTTTGTCCCAACCGTAAACGACTACGAAATACGTCCTCGCTTTGGATCTTAAATTTTTACCAAACAACATTTTACAATCGAGAATGGTCGATCTGGAGATGTACCAGAATTTTCACTCAACTGCTTCTTGTCTACACCTATAGTTGAAATTTCTTAATCCGTCTGCATATAATCAGACATCGACTAGATTATTCTAATAAAGAAACAAATTCAATTCCGAAGAAACATAAAAATTGGAATGCACCAGTAAGAAAAAATGAGATAGATAGGGCTTGTATGAACTCGTAGAGGAGCAAAATCAACGACGAATAATATTTCTGATTCACACGCCTCATGTCAATATCCATTGCTACTTTTATTGCTTCATGTGTGTACATATATAAAAAGATTTTTATTTTTTTATTTTTTGACGACAATAGTATATGCATATAAAAAAAGAGAAGCAGTGTTTCAATGGGTGTAAAATTTGATCTCTGCGATACAAAACATAAATTAATAAACAACAAACATATAATATTCGGATAATGAATTGGCGAATGCCAGATAAGAAAAAAAACATCTAAACAAAAATAAGACATTTTACCACAGGTACATTACAAAAAGAAAAATCAACTCGTTGGGTTCGTTCAATTTGCAAAGGCACTTTTAGTTTTGCTTTTTCATGTAACCACTTGTAATTCTGTTTCATCATCAAGTGAATTCGTATTGAGTAAAAGTGCTGCTTTTTGTTTATCATATAATGATTGTGACGCTTGCTGTTTAACAGCTGAGACAGCACCAGAAAAAATCTGTGCCAAACGACTACCACGTAAACTTGAAATAAATGAGCCATTCGGTGTTCGATCAATATTATCAATACCACGGTAAACATTTATATTTTTTCCTTTATTCATTGACCAAAATATAAACTCATGATTGTCATACGTTTGTATATCAGGTTTACGAAAATTTCTTAAGAGTAATGATGACATAACAACACTAACTGATGATAAAGCCATAGCAGCCGATGCCATCCATGGCATCAATGATACGCCCAGTGGTAGAAAAACACCAGCTGCAATTGGTATACCGATGACATTATAGATAATGGCAAATAGAAAATTAAATCTTATTCTTCGTACAGTTTTTTTTGATAAAAGTATCGCTGCAAGAACATCTTCAAGTGCATCACGTATTAGAACGATGTTAGCGGCTTCAACGGCTACATCAGCACCAGTACCAACAGCAATACCAACATCGGCACGTGCTAGTGCTGGAGAATCGTTAACACCATCACCCACCATTGCCACTTTATCACCGTGACGACTATTTTCTTTTAATGTCGCTATGAAACGTTCCTTTTGAGTTGGTAACACTTCGGCGTAAACATTTTTTATGCCGACTTGTGCAGCTATCGCACGAGCTGTTTTAACATTATCACCTGTAACAAGTAAAACATTAAGACCCATCGATTGTAGTGCAAAGATTGTTAACGGAGCTGTGGGCTTGATACGATCAGCTATTGCAATCATACCGATAATTTGATCTGAAATACAAATTGATGAAACAAATATAATATGAAACATAGACAATCATTTGTTTTTTACTATCAACAGCAATTAATACAGCTGTGTGTCCATCATATTCATGTTTTGTCATAGCTGAATCAATATCACTTGTCACATTAATATCGTTTCGTTGCATCCATTCTCGATTTCCAATTAGAACTGAATAAGATTTTTGATTTGAACATAAATTATCATTTGACGCACCAGTTTTACATAATAAATGTTCAATGCCACTGACTTTAGCGCTTAAACCGTAGCCCCAGATAGCATTGAAATCCTCACAACGACCGAATTGTTCGCAGCCAAAATAATCTTTACAATGCATTCGTATAGCTTTACCTAATGGATGTTCAGAACCACTTTCAGCTGTACCAGCTATCGCTAACATTCGCTTTAATGTCCAAAATGAATCGTTCGGAAGAAATAAACGTTCGTCGACAACTGTTGGTTTGCCTTGTGTTATCGTACCTGTTTTATCGAAAACAATCGTACGAATTTTTTGAGCAGCTTCCAATGGTTCACCGCCCTTCACAAGAATACCTTGAGAAGCACCAACACCTATGAGAAAAAGAAAGAATTTCAATGAATTCTTCCGTAATTTAAATTTTCGATATCAAAACTGTTTTTCCTCAAGTAGAATAACAATTCTAAGTCACATAATACTGAAATTGTGCATACTGACTATCACTTAGTTCCATTACATGGAAATAAATACAATGAAAATTCGATTTCAGTAGTTCAGATGAATCAAACTTATCATCGTACAGGATGTGTACGTTTGATTGTCGTTTTTTTTCGGTAGTTTACTTGAACCATAGACAAAGTAGTCTGTATGTAAGTCTAACATGAACACAGAACATATCGAAATCAGTTCCACTCCTGGATGATAATTGAAGAAGTCGATGAAAATAAAACTCAAAAATTGCTTGGAAAAAATTTACAACGATGAGTATCGAGCAGCTATTTAGCATTCTTATCTTTAAAAGTTTTATCACATGAAGAGATCTCTACGCAAACAATTAATTTCATAGCTAATGAAATTGCATAGTCAATCTTTTCCCTGATGATGATATTTACTTGCAAACTGTTTCAAAATTGATACATTCAAAATATGCACATGAAAAATATTATTGTCTATATCAGATTCCCGATGCAACGGTTAACATTAGAAATGCGAGAACGAATCGATTCTTTTTCTTTTACGATCGAAATTCTAACAGCTAAAACAAGCGACTTAAGTATTTCCCTAGACTTCGTGTGTGTCATTTGCTAAATAATACAGACGTTTGTTTTCTTCACAGGATATTGTTCAACCAAAAAGAATTAACTAATATATTTCCTTATTCAAGGTCCACAATGTGGGAGATGGAGGGGCTAGCCCCCCCCCCCCCTCCATTTTTCAGCCTACCTGCAAGATGTTTTCCGTGGTATGTCTGCGAAAATTTCTACAGACGCTTGATTTCTGAGAATCTCATAGATAGTACATATTTCACTGTTAATTTGCTCATACTGTGAGCTGTCTGTTGAATCTGCTAGATTTTACAGGCAGTGTATAGAATATCGTCGTTTGAGCGCGTCTAGTAGGCTGTCTGTGTTGGAAATTAGACGAAATGTTCGTTCTTAGACATTCAAAATAGATAATCTGTTTCAGATCACTGTAAATTAAACATAAACAACGTCTGTAGAAATGACTGTCTAGGAAAATTTCTGAACATTGTCTACCAAAAAATATAGCTCCTACCACACCCGAAAAAACGATCGAGAGCCTTGCCATTATCGATTACCTTCGATCGATATCATACTAGATTAGATTAGTCTAATTAACTGGTAACATTTTTCAACTGTTTGATGTCCATTTGACAATTGCCAGTCGTATGGATTTGAAAAATTCAATGTCTCTTTCGTTTTCTAAACCATAGAATTCTCTAGTCTATTCTTCTCATTCATATTTCTTTCTTAAATCATATTCTTATTCTATCTGTTTGTCGTAGATCAAATGTGACATGGTTTCTAGAATGGTTTCCGAGTTATTTGCACAAGTCAAATTAAGTCGAATGTTTAAAAAAAGAAAATATCTGAATGGTAACATGACAGTAACATATATGAATTCACTTTTATTTCAACAAACAAAGGTTTAGTATCGTAATGATAAAAGAAGAAAAGAATTTTTCCTGTCTGCCTTTTAAAGCCCGACTAAAATGGGTAAAGTAAATTCATTGAAATCGTAATTTCACTTACCAGTTCCAACCATGACAGCTGTTGGAGTTGCAAGTCCAAGTGCACATGGACAAGCAATAGATAGAACTGTAATCGCAAATCGAAACGAAAGTTCAAGTATAACTTCCATTCGGCTTGGCTCTCGTCCATGATGATGTTCCATCTTTGAATGATGATACTAAAATGAAAGTTCATTAACTACATTGAAGATAAAATACAAGTAAATCATACCATCGAATATTTTTCTATTTTATCATAGTTCGTATAGCCAATAATAATCCAACAAATTAATGTCACACCAGAAATGCCCACAATAACAGGCACAAAGTACCCAGCGATTTTATCAGCAAATGCTTGTATAGGTGCTTTTGATGTTTGTGCTTCTTCAACTAATTTTATTATTTGCTTAAGTGCTGTTTCATGGCCAACATGTGTCGCACGAATTAATAGCATACCATTTAAGTTTTTTGTACCACCTACAACTTGTGAACCAACAGTTTTTTCAACCGGCATGGCTTCACCGGTAATTAATGATTCATCACATGCTGATGAACCTTCAATTATTCGGCCATCGGTAGGTATGGTTCCACCTGGTACGACTTTTAATATATCATTACGTTGAATAAGTTGCGCAGGTATAATTGTCTCTGCAATGATCGCACCAGTTGTTTGATCTAAACGTACTATTGTACCTTGTGGAGGTTGTAATGACAATAATTTTGTTAGAGCATCGGATGTTTTTCCCTACATAAAACTTATAAGTTCAATTTCGAACAAGATAATATTGGAGTAAGCATCGATTAGAAAGTAAACCATTTTGCAAGGATTGAAATAGTTTATTAGTTGAACCTGTTTTTTCTATTTGAGAATACAGATTTGACTAATTTAAAAATTGCAAGAATATCATTTATCCTTTTACGATGTCTTGATTATTTTACTTAATAGGATTGATGTTTTGCGAAATGAAAATTTCGATGCCTCGGTAATCCTTCTCATCGCAAATTGTATAGCTGAAGAAAGAGAAAATATTGTCTCGTTGAATCTTCTATCGTTGTTCTAATCTTTTCATACGATTATTTACACTATGAATATTCATGGACTATGGAGAACCGATCGATCTTTCTAAGTTATATTTCTCATATTGAATCATGTATTTGACTTATGTTGAAACATATTTGACACAATTTTGTTCAATAATATATTTCAACATCGAATACCAATACGATGATATTCGCACTATAAAAGTACTGATCTATTCTGAATGAGTTGAAGCAGACATTAGACTTTTCCAAGATTGTTTCAGGTTAAAAACATTCACTTTTAGTTCAGAGCTCGTATTCTGATCGAAAGGAATGAGATACAATCTCGATTGTGGAACTACTGCCTGTTTAGGAAACAGCATTTCATAATAGAACCAATTAGTAAGCGGTAATATTTAAGAATAGCCAGAAAACAGCCGCGGCTATCAATCTTTGATTGGTCATCAAGAATGTTCCATTCGAGTCGAAGCTGTTATTATAACCATCTTATAGAGCTATTTATCATCTTTCGATCTGCACAAGACTCAGCTCGTTGAGTTGTTTGATTTCAAAGTTAATATTTTTTTCTGAAGACATGCCAAAATCTATCATAAGATCATCGGCCAAACGGGTATGGACTAGAACAAGAGTAGCCGAGCACACTAAATGAATGTACTAGTGATATTGGTTTGCAATTTTGAAGCCATTTAAATCCCATAGGCAAAGATTTTCAACAAACCAATGTTACCATTCGACTTAGCGTATTCGATTACTCGTGTTCTAACACCGACTGACTTTGCGGGAGGGTCTTTGGTAAATTTCTACAACGTCTAAATGGAGCGAGCTAGAGGGAGGAACTTGGGAGAGGTCGAACGATTTGCATCTCTTTCATCTTACTAGTTAATGGTTGACTAATGGAAAATTGATATGGAATGTTAACTATTTGAGAAGTAAACACCAGTGATACGAATAGAAGGTGTACCCAGCATCATCGAAATGTACAGAACCCTTGCTAAGTTTCGAGTGCACTCGGTTTGGCACGTTGCTGACAAAAACAAAGTGGTCGGCGAACACTTTGTCTACAGATTGAACACTTTTTGTTCTATCGAAAAATCTAGTTTTATATGAATTAATTCTAATATCAGTGGATGTGAAAAGCTGACTTTGAACGATACGACCTTTGTTCTTCATTTTTACTATCGACTAATGCTACTTTGCGTATGTTTTTCTCACTTTGAGTATTCACCATTCTTTTATTTCCTCTTTTAACATGAAGCGAATAATTTGTTTAGCAAATATAAAAATGAATTCGTGTTTTCCTTGATGATACCGTAAGTTTCGATATATACACTGTGGTACCCTTTGGCTACAAACGTAAAGTGTACCGCTACATTTTGTTCAATAAAACAGAGTGCATGAAACCATTTTGTTTTCTAATTTCATTCGAAACGTTGGTGAACACATCCTACTTTTCAATACAATTTTCACAGTTTAGATTTGCAGAACAAGAATGATCAAACAAAAAACAACATACGTCATCAGTAATAATGAAAACATTTATATATTGCACTTTTCGTGTCCTCATTGATTCTAGGAGAGAGAAAAATGCAAAACTAAAGAATTCCAGAGTAAAAAGATCTAATTGTAAACAGTTCTGATATGTGAACATCAGTGATTCTTTTTTCTCTCTTATTCTCAACATTTCTAACTACTAGTAATTCTTTGAATTCTCTATCTAATGTATGTATGTATATCGCTTCAAAAAAGGATAAAAACTTAAACCGTCAGGAGTTAAGTTTGATAGTCTTATTAGGTTTAGAACATCTCCCATAGGTTAGCATTTCTTAAAAATGAACCTTTTTTCAAGTCTCCAATGATGATCGTCTTGAATAGGACGAAGATTCCAAATCATGATCATGGCTGCCCAGACAAGATAAAGGCATAAGTATATAACCGTTGAAATACTTGATCTTATACTAAAATCGTTCTATTACTTATGTTCAGTCCAATCGTTGCTGTTCTATGTTTCACATACCTTAGCTATATGTTCAAGCCATCTACCAAGTGCAACAAACATCATAAGCATAGGTGGTACATCGAAAAACGTTATTGGACTAGGAAGACGTTGCGTAATATTAAATAGAACTACGATACATGAATAAACATATGCTGTTGTTGTGGCCATAACAATCAAAACATCCATATTAGCTGAACGATGTTTTAATGCTTTTATAGCTTGAATATAAAAATAACGACCACTAATCAACTAACGGAAAATATGAAAAAGGAAAAATATAGAAATTATTCAAGGAAAAAACTGAAAATCTGTTACTTGTACGGGTGTTGATAAAAGAAACATAATAAGATTTTCTAATGATAAACCACGTATAACTTGTGGTGCATCTTCGTGATGTTTCCATTTAAACATAAATATCATCATGATTACCATAGCTGGAATACCAAAAATGGCAGCGAGTAAAAATGAATTACGCCACCTATGTTCGATAAAAAAGGAAAGAAAAATACATTTGCAGCTCTAAGAAAATTCGAAGGCAACTACTTATGAAATTCTTCGATACTACAAACGATGAACATCACAATCTAAGATAGTATTATAAATCGATCTAACTGAATCTCAATAGATACGATATTGATTTGAAACGCATCGATGAATAATAGAACATGTTTAAATATTAATTCTGACAAACGAAAATTACTGTTCGGTCCCTTATTCTAATTCGACACTCATACGGCTCCACATGTTGCCTATATTTTTTTCGGCTATAGTATATTTTCTTTGAACGTGTATTACACAAATAAAACTTATATTCATTAATAGAAAGTTTTATACGTATTCAAACGATTGATTATTTTACTGGAAAAGACGTAGCTATCATTTTATCAAACAGCTGTTACCAACAATTCAACGATCACTAATATGAAAGGAAGTGTATTATATGCTCAAGATTTAAAACAAAAGACGTTAGTTCAATACAGCTAAATTTTCTGCATAAATTTCCATAACGAAATATGCATCTACAGCAGTTTTATCTTACATGTTGAAAACTGATTTTCAAGACTTCAATCAGTTACATACTATGGATATGAATCGTTTGTATCATTGATTTGAGTTGCTGTAAAAATTTTTCAAAACAATTCTCTTGGAAGAATTTCATTCAAGATAAATCCTAGTACTATTATCGTCATTGTACAATATCAGACACGAATTACACTTGTACATCAATAGAAATTTCGTCTCGAATCAGACTTTCAAAATTTAACTCTAGAATTTTCACAGCTTCGAATGTCTCCAGTAATCAGAAAAAAGATCTGTTGAAAATCCTGTCTTTAATCAAATAGAATCTTTCGTACCAATCAAGAATAGAACAGTTTTATTCAAATTTCAAAAGTATAAAGATCTTTCTAATTCCAATTTTCATAGAACCATTCCACGGTAAAAGAAAACTATCAAGTCAGTTTTTAAATATCAGAAGAATGTCTTCATTAACGTATAAATGTTATTTAATTTCAATTCCGTCTAATAACAAATACTGAAATCATCAAATTACTTCTATGGCATAAATATTAAGAAAAAAATATGCTTAGAAATAGAAACTAATTCGAACAATCACTGATCTAAACATAAATAAATCAGCTAACAGTTCTCAGTACTTTAGAGTTTAACGCTATCTCATTTCAACATTCGGAAATGAAGCGATGGAATTCTCTTACGAACGATATTTCTCGATCTTAATGCGATGCTAAGGATTTTATCGTTCAAAGAATCTCTATTCTGTTGAAATTTTTTCTTCGTGTTATCTCCTTTCGTATTGAAACGAGAACCTCTAAATGATTCCGGAGTAAAACAATTCCACAATAAAACTCGTTTTCTGCACTACAGCCAACATGTAAAAGAAAATTTCTATTGGAATAGAAATTCAGTAACAATTGACTACATCTACATTCATAAATGTGGATAAGATAAGAACAAAACATTCTTTTGAGAATGTTTCCAGTCTCGATTGATATACTACTGTCTAATAAATACTAGAAAGGTGCTAAATATCGAAATGCAAGAATGTTGCCTATGGAGTGAAACTTCAAAAGTTTTCAATACTGCATTTTAATCAATTCATTCTGTTAAATGGGAAAAACGAAGATTTCCTTAGTGTAAAAGTAATATAGGCAGATGACTAATCTTACTTTCTTTCAAATCAGATACACTAAGAAATTGTGATCTAGACATAATAGACTGAAAGTATTTATTTTTTACATCCCTTGGAATCAAGTAAAATAGCCCTTGTAAACATTCTTCTGTGGCAATTTTTGCATCTGGTTAAAAGAATTTTAAGCTTATCTTGTGTGAGACACTCTTTTAAGTGGGCACACTGGTACCGTTACACTGTGAGCATGGATATGTGGACATGACTGTCTATGTGCATGAAAACCAATAGAATGTCTGCACTAACACACCCGCAAATTCGTACGAGAAAGAATAGGTTATATTTTTATTTTATTACTTATTAGAGATTCTTCGTGATGTTGACTTTCTATATTTTGCCACCTAACCATAAATACATACCAATAAAAAGGATTTCCTATCAATTACCAATAAAATAAACATTCCTTTAAGAATCAATTTATTGATGGCATAAAAGATTCGACATTTTCTTCTAGCATACTTTTATCAGAGAGAAATAAAATCGACATTGTATCTCATTAATTTCGCATTGCAGTACGTTTTGGAACCGAAAACAAGCGGATTCATCTTAAGTTACTCAAAGTGATCAAATATTGTCCATTCCTAGATATTCGAAATTTGCTCGTGTGTACGAATTGAATTTGTTCATTTTATTTTTTAAATTGCGTAGCTGAAATTCGATTTTCACACGTAAATAAGAAGAATGTGAATATGTAAAATCAGTTTTTTCTACGAAGCATCAAAGCGTATTGAATTTTTCTATGCCTGTAGACATTCACTTCTGAGAACATCAACTATTAAAAAGCCCGAAACGTTTCTTCCTTTCTCTTACTAATTAAATGAATATGTTTGACAGGTAAACTTGAATCTGATTGCATGCAAACGACGACGCCTTTCATTTTCAACCATATCATTTGAAGAAAACAATTAATTTATTTACCTTCGAGTTTCTCGTCGATGAATTTTTGCTAAATTATTTGTTTTAGAATCTTCACTAACTAACGAAGCTGGAAAACCAATGGACTAAAATAAAAAACAAAGAAGTAGAATTCAATAAATGATATCGAAGAAATTCTTCTTCTTACTTCAAGTTCACGAATAATATCTCGTGGACCTATTTGTGAAGAATCATATTTAAATCGACCACGATGAGTTAATAGTGCTACTTCAGCACTGTGAACTCCTCGTAATTTTTCTATGGAAGTTTCAATTTTTCGTACACAAGATGAACATGTCATGTTTTCAATCTAATAAAAATATAACATTACTATAGATTCTATCTTAATATGTATGTGTTGTTTTCGTAAAAAACAAACAAAATTTTCATACGTGCAAATCAATTATGTCAACACCAGTTTCTCCAGAATCCAATATTTCAGAACGAAATCCAAGTTCATTTATTAAAAATGCTATTTGTGATGGAATGAGATGTTCAGGATCATATTTTATTTCTGCTTTATGCGACAGAAGTGCAACTCGCACGGATTGAATACCTATGAATCGATCGATTGAAATAATAGAAACAAATAAAAGAATTTTTCTGTTTATTCATGATTACCCTCAACTTTCGAAAGATTTCGTTGAATTGAATCAACACAACTAGCACATGTCATTCCAATTATACTTATAAAACAAGTTTCTGCATCATCAGTCATATTAACTGATTGAGTTCTCCGTCTAAGAGTTGATTGATGATTATTTTTACCTTAACAAAAAAAGAATAAAAAAGGGATTATTTTTCGTTCTATGAAATATTCATTAAATCATTAATTATTCTTCGATTTAGGTGCGAATCGAGATTTATGTAATAGAGAAAATATTTTTTTTGTTATCAGATACTATCGAAACTAGATGGTTGTTGAGTACATTTTGTAAGGCATTAGTTAGATTAATTTTAGAATTTGAAAAGAATTAATCTAGCAAGTATGAAGAGATATGAGGCAAAGAATGAGAAAAACAGTTATTATATCTAGTGCCGATGACAAACAATATTGACTAAAGTTCGACTCGTGAAGTAGCGAATTATCATTGTACAATAATAATAGTTTCTGAAATATTTTTCTTTCTTTTTCAATATCTGATATTCAAAAAATAAAATTTTCTTATCTCACTCAAGAATGTTAACTAGCTTATAATTTTATTGATTTCAATTAGAAAAAAAAAGAGAAATGCAACAGAAGCATAAATTCGATGTCATCATTGAGTAAATATTGATATTTATCTACGTCAGATAGAACCATGTAAGTTTATCAGTTAAATCGGTTCGTTTTCTTGAGTCAATATGTATTACTTTGTTGTTGTCTTTATTTTTTTATTCATTCTCATAATGCATGTTAATTGTTTTCTCTTCTTCTACTATGTTTTGTTGTGGACGGAAATTTTCTATTGACTTGAAACATATGTAATAGATTATCATTTTTATTCAAGATAAAAGATTACTCGAACAGCAAGAATTCATTAACTATGCATGAATAGAATTATTCATCTATGTTTAGTTGTCATTAAATTTGGATTAGACGAAACATTATTTGAACAAAAGATTCAATATTGAATCAAGGATTAATATGAATAAATTTCACGCAACATTAACAAGTTAGAATGTGAATTTGAACAGATATAAATTTCGTTTATTATTATAACTATAGAATGTTCGAACGGTTTAATATGTAGTATTGTGTCTTAAATACTTTTCTTTTTAATTCGATTGAAATTGTTAAAATTCGATATTTGAATTATATTTACATCTCAATTTACGCCTCATCATAGAAAAAAAATCGTAGGCTTAGATGGTTTTTGTTGTGAATGTCATATAGATTTGACATTCAAATTTCAATAATGACAATGCAAAGATAAATTGATAGAATCGTTTTGTTTAGATCATGATTCATAACTAACCGGTTAGTAATGGTGTGTTGGAACTATCGATAGGATCTAAATATAGATCAACCTATTGTTATGTCTTATTTTTTCTTAACAGTTTTCACGAAAAATACCTTTCGATTCATCTGTGTCCATTGTTACTATTGTTGTTGCTCCTGGTGTTGATATTGCAACTTGAAAATCCAAATTTTCAATTTCGTTAACAATAGTTGATAACGATATTATATTTGAATCGTATAATATATTTGCTGATTGATCATCAAACGATACTTTAATATGATGTATACCTGGTAAATCTTCAACTGTTTGTGTTATATTCATTACACATGAATTACAATGCATTCCTTGTACACGTAGATGAGCTTGAGATATGTTCTCTAATTTTGGATTAACTTTATAACCGATCGATTGTATTTTTTGATACAATGTATAAGGTTCTATCTGATTCTTATTATAGGATATCTGTACATGTGTACTATCATTTTTCAATGGAAACTTAACATTGAGAACTCCATTTATTGATGATATACGTTCGATGGCAGTAGGAATATTTTCATCGGATACACCACCAAGTTCAATATCAAGATTGTCATCTTGAATTGTTTGATAAAGCTCGGCTTTGAAACCATCATCATTAATTGATTGAATAATCTGATTTATATTGATTATCTCTGGATTATAAACAACGTCGCCTAGTTTTTCTTCAAGTAAAACCTTTAAAGTGAAAAGTTAAACATCGATTCGCGTATTATAAAAAGAAAACATTTCATTGAATTTGTTTTCAATACTTTAATTGATTGTATTCCATTTAATTTACTTATTGAATTTTCGATATGACTTACACAACTTTGACATGTCATGCCATCAATGTGAATTTTTTGTGTTGTTACTTCCATTGCTCTTCAATGTATTTCTGACTCGTCTACGTGATCACAGTAGTCATTTTTACAAAATGAATGATGAGACACAAAATAGTACGTACATATTCATTGAATCATGATTGGCTAAAGAAAATTCCATGGATAGATGTCGCTCTATGTTAATTGTGATTGGTGAAACATTGATAGCAAATAAAATAATGTCCATCTGACGTAGAAAGTAGTAGTAGTGGACAATTTTTATAAAAATTGAATAATATCTATATATATATTTATTTATTTATTGTTTATCCGTTTGATTGCATAGACCTAGTATGTGTCCCGATACAAATAATAATGTAAGAAATCAAGACCATGAAGAAGAAGAAGAGGAGGATGAGGATGAACCAATGTTTAAATTTTCTACAATAACAATCGAATCTGGACTTCGAAGAAACAATGAGGATCCTTTGAAACATTCACCAGCAGAATTTAGTTGTATTGCTGTACATGAAAAATTTATCGTCATTGGAAAGCCAACAGGTGAAATCTTAATAACAGATCATCTGGGTAATGTTATGACACAACATCAAATTAAAGGGGTAAATAATCTTGTGAAAATTATTAGTATTTGCTTACAAGGAAAAAGTATACCATTATTAATTTTTAGCACACTTATCCAGTGAATACAATATCTATTGACGATAAAGCAGAATTCATTGGTAGTTGTTGTCAAGAAGGAAAAGTAAAACATTGATTGTTAATTCTTCTAAGACAAAAACAAAATTTATCTTGATTTCAGGTCAAAATATCTGGTTTATTGGGTAAAAATGATGATCAATTAATTTCATTTACTCGTCCGATTCGAGCTGTTTGTCTAGATCCAAATTTTTCTAAAACGAAAATGTTTGTTACTGGTGATACATCTGTAAGTTAGTAGAAGTAGTGATCGGAAAAGAAATCTAAATGGAAAATTTTCCATTTATATTTTGAAAATAGCTTATATTAAATGAACGAGGCACATTCAGTCGACATAAAACGACAACATTATTTGAATTAAACGGCGGTCTTATACATACACTTCGTTGGCAAGAAAAATTAATTGCATTTGCTAATGATAAAGTATTCATTTCTCGCTTGACAATAACAGAGTTTTTTACCTATATATATGTTTCAATATAACAGGGTGTAGGCGTGTATGATTTGAATGCACGACGATTAGTTGGATTTGAAGAAACTGACGGCCAAAAAGAGTATGATACATATATATGACATAAAAATGATATGTAGACAAAACCAATGATTCAATTTATTTTTTGTGCTTTAGACTTCCTGCTGGTGTTTATCCAAGTCGAATATCATGGAATGATCCAACAACATTAGTTATAGCACGTGCTAAAACCATTAAAATAGTTTCGATCTCAATAGAAATCAATTATGAACATCAATCAGCAACACCTAAAAAACATTTGAATACAAGTTAGCAAAATCATTTGTCTATTTTGTCAGTGTTCATCAGATCAATGTAGATTTTTATGAGTTTTCTAAAAACAAAAACTTGACGTCGTTTAGCAAACGAACTTGTTCTCTTCTATATAGCAAGGCTATATTTCCGACAAATGCATAATCGCATCTATGAAGGGCCAAAGTCTGGCGAGCACGTTGGATAAGTCATATATTAGAGATATGAAGATTAAGAACAACGTCTTACATATGTGATTTTACATTGTGTTTTTGTTATCCAAATCTATGTTATTCGTGGATATCGTTATTTTCTTAAGTTTTCAGTAATGCCTTCAGTTGTTCGACATGATAGTTGTTTTTGTGATGACACTATGTAAGATGGTGGTGATATAATCGTACTAATATGAATATTATCATTGATCAGCTCTATGTAACTATGAATAATTATTTGAGTGATGTCCAATAATGGTGGACGTTCTACCTTGTGGATCCCCGATGAAAAACGTTCATTGAGAATTAATCATAATAGATCCTTGTGAAAAATTTCAAATCGGTAATTTGATTTAAAACACATGCCTCCATCCAATCTATTTAGGTAGCAGACCAACTAGGGGAAAAGAATGAAGAGGATGAAAATTAGTGCTGGTTTTATATTATGAGATAGCCATGTCACGAACTTAATTTCAAGTTTTTAGAACTTTTAGCAAGACTCTCGGCAATGTCTCAATACGAGATGTAAATTCAAGTCCAGTAAACGTCAACACTCCAATCTGTAGAATATAAAAAAAATGAAAATCATTGTTTAAATATGTTCAACAATTTCGTGGAAGAGTTTCTCATCATTGATGTTATATTTTCTGTGTTAACAATGGTTTGAAATATCAAATCGAAAGAATACGAATGTTGAGCCCTTGACAATATATAACGTACAATATAGATATATTGTACTCTTTGTATTGTTTTAGTAATGTCGTTCAAAATCGAGTTTTTTGCATGTGGTTTAACATCTGTCAATCGTGATTTAGTTTTATTTGGTATCGAAGACTTCAGTATGCAAGTACTAATGATCGTTTTTAATTTTTTTGTTTTTGTTCAATTTTTCTCAATGAATCATTTTTCTTCTATCAAGAATGGTACATCAGATCCGTCATTAACAGTATTAGTATCACAAGGTAAAATATATGAAGAAAAAGCACATGATCCATTTCGTATGTTTTGTGATGAAAAAACATCACCATTTCAATTTCAACTTGGTACGTATTTACTTCTACAATAGATTTGTCTTCTGAAAATCTTGTTTTTTCTCTAATAGAATATCTACCGGATGAACAATGTTTCTTTATTCTAAGTCCTTATGATATTGTTAAAGCTGAACGTCGAGACTACGATGATCATATAGAATATTTAATTAATAAGAAAAAATTTGCAGAAGCAATAAAAGCATTCGAACAAGTTTCAAATCCCAATGAAAAACCTACACGATACACTCTACAAGTAATATTTGACAGAAAGTAAATCAATTCGAATTTTTATATTTAATTTCAATAAAGATGGTCTATCGAGCATATGTTAAATATTTAATTACAAGTAAAAAAGCTGAACAAGCTGTTAAATTATTTCCTCGTGTTTATACAAAGCCTGACGAATGGGGAGAGCAAATTCTTGCATTTATAGAACGAAACGAACTTGATGTAAATTTTATATAATTATAAAATAACAAAAAAACAATTGAATCAATCATAGCCATTTAATTTAGATCATTACACCCTACATTCCAACGGATACACTTAAACTTGATTCAAAAATCTATGAAAAAGTTCTTCAAACATATTTAATACAGAAAAATTTTCAAGTAAATTTCACAACGATCGATAACATACTTTTATTTTCTTTTTTAAATAATTCATCTTTCTATTCTAATTTAGAAATTAAAAGAATTGTTAACTTTATGGCCATCAAATATTTACAATATAACTTCAATCGATCAATTAATTCGTTTACAATTGGATGATGAAGATACAGTAAAAATATTACTTGAATGTTCAGCTGTAATGTAAATGAATATTTTCCATTTTTCTTGATTTGTAAATCATTAATAATTTTTATTATTTCTTTTCTAGAGCAGAAAAACAAGGCAATGTTGATAAAACATTAGATATTTATTTGAAGTATACTCATATGAACATATTGACAGAAAGCAAATATTTATAATTCTATTGTTTAGAATGAGAAATATTCAAATATTCGAATTGATTGATCGAAAAAAACTTCATGAAAAAATTCTACCACATATTGAAACGCTCATGTCAATTGATAAAAATGTTAGTAGAATTAAATCTAATCTAAAATAATCATAATCATAAGATGAGTGTTACATGTAGTACAGAACAGTATTCACTACTTGTCTCCAGCTTCTCGATTGAACATTCGATTTCGAACGAGATTTGTAATCCAAGTGCTATGCCTAAAACGCGTACCTCCTCATTGTTAGTGCGATGCCTAAGGATGTGCGGGATATTGCTGTAACCGGTCTGGTTTCGGACCGGTTCGGAAAATCAATCGGCCCTGATACTAGCGGAAATTCACCGGTGGAAAATAAAAAATAACTATCTGGATTTTCTCTAATTTTGTTTTAAAAAACAAGGTTATTTTTTGTTTTTCCCGTCAAGTATGAAGTTGATGAAATGGTTTCTCTACAGGGCTGGAACCAGTCCGGTAGAGACCGGAAGTTCAACGATTGAAAGTTTTGAAAAGTCTGTTTTATTAAGTCTATTTTAATTCGTGTCATAAAAGCTAAGATGTCACACATTTTTCTGTCAGTATGCAAAAAAAACTGTTCAAAACATGTTATTTCAATCCTCTTTCTGAGATTCTTTTTAGAAAGTTTCATTATGATGAGTGTCTTTTACATATGCTCTTAAACTATTTCATATTTAGAGTCATTTTTTTATCCGATTTTCGCCGCCAGTTCAGCGGTAGAGCATGTGACTTCAATCGGCCGGATCCGTTTGATTTGTCAACCAGCCGGATCGGTTTACCGTTTCCCAACCGGTTCCAGCACTGATCGTAAGCTGAAAGTTTTAGTTACATTTCATCAGCAATTGGAATTCTTTGCAATATTTCTTCAAATTAAAACTCCATAATCGAATTTTGCCTTAGGAACTTGATGAGAAAAACGTAGAATTGTCAGATATGTGCATTCATAATAGGATGAACTAGATCATATTGTTTGGATTGCTCTGCCTAACTATTAGTTAATTAATTTAATAACCGCAACTGACTTTCACAGTTTTTACCATATATTGACTACATGAAACGATTTTTTGTAACCGGTCCAAAATGGTTCAGTTTTTCGATCTCTGTCCAGTTCCAGCTTTGGTGTGGGACCGTGATCGGTTCCACAAAACTCTTGTTCCCACAAATGTCTAGCCTGGACCCCATCACGAGTCGGAACAATAGAGCTGGCAGAATAGATTACATCGTTTATATTTTTAATATTCCTCCATTTTGTTGAATCTCATCAGGCAAATTTATACACTAAAGTATTCCCTGTTCGATTCGCTTACGAAAAAGGTATCGATCGCTTTATTGTTGAATCGAAAGATGCGAAGTATCATGAGAATTTATGAGAAATATCAGAATGGAGAAAAAATTAAACATACAATATAAACTGAAACATAGGTCTTTTTACTTTCTTTTTCTTGAAATTTTGCAAGAGAGAAAAACTTGTAGATTGTACAAAGCTGTCTGTTCCGTCTGTAATTTCAGAGAGATTTCAATTAGATTTGAGAGTCGAAAAGCTTCATTATTTTTGTCGATGTTTGAAAAAAAATAACCATTATTTTTTTACCAATACTTTAAGCCTCTCAATAAAAAAAAATAAAGACTGCTCTAACCTGATCCTTTTTAGATTGAATTTTGAATTTAAACGGGATATCAATGTGTAATCGTTACGGTCGGATCTTTAAGGTTTTAGAAACAGCACTGTTTTGTTCAATGACATAAAAAAAAGGAAAATATATTGCTCTCGTTTGCCTTACAGTTGGTTTTTGCGTCGAATATTTGAGCAGTAGATAAGCTAAAATTAACAGAATGTAAAAAAGCTTGGTTCCACACACACGTTCTTAAGTTTTGCAGAAGCTGCGAAACCATTTTAAGATTCGACTGGTGGAAGAATATGCGTGCCACGAATTTTGAAATTGTTTCGTAGTAAAGATTCAATCGATGTTTCTACGTGAAGCATCATTTTAGGTTCCCACAGTTCCTCCGGAATTTAAAATCGACTTTCATTAAAATTTCGAAGTCAAAAATCTTAGCATTGACTGATTTGATTCTAAAAAATTTTATCTTCTTAGATGACTATTAATATGTTGATAAATCACATGGATAAATTACCTGTAAGTATAACAAACATATCCAATTTCATGATTAACTATTGTGAAATTGAATAGGTACGTTCGGTTCATAATGTCTTACAAAAGCAACCACGATATCTTCATGCTGTTTGTAGAAATGCAATAAATTTTCAAAAGGATATAGAAGTTTGTTTTTTTTCCTCGTTATAGTATCTTGATGCTGTATTTTCAAAAAATCCAAATGATTCTCGTGATTTTCATACACTTCAAGTATCACTCTATGCTGATTTTGAACCGGATAAACTAATGAGCTTTTTACGTAAAGCTGGCAATTATAATTTACAAGAAGCATTGGCTATATGTGACCAAAAGCAATTGCATCGTGAAACTGTATTTCTCTATGGTATAAATTCTCTCTTCTTTTGTTTTGCTAATCAAAACATTAAAAAAAAACAACTTTATACTAGGACGAGCGGGAAATGGACGTGTTGCATTACAAATAATTCTCGAGAAATTAAAAGATATTGAAGAAGCGATTAAGTTTTGTCGTGAAACAGGTGATCAAAATTTATGGGCAAAATTAATCGAACAATCTGTTGATAAGCCAGGTAAACGTTTATTTCAATCACGTGAAGTCAACAAATTTATTATTTCGTTTGTTCCATAGATTTTATAAGAGGTTTATTAAACCATGCTGGTAGTGATATTAATTTACAACAAATGATTGATTCGATTAGACCTGATTTACGAATACCTGGTTTACGTGATTCATTGTGCAAAATAATGCAAGATTATAATATTCAGGTAGTTTCTAATCAATGAGATTATTCTATTAATACAAAACAACCCTTGTAACAAATAATTACCGGTCGAAATTTTGACGTTTACTGTTTGTCATATCCGATATGAAGGCATACGATCGATGTATAATTATAATGAAAAAGTTTCGGCATCTTTTGAAAACAAGTTACAATACAATAGTTTATAATATATCTAATGTACTGTTAGTTCATCATCTTTTTAAAAGTGGAAGTGATAAACATCAACCAATATATTTACCCTTTTGAACTTTGTTTTATATACTAGTTCCTTCAGTGGTCAAAATAATTTTTATCATAAGTTTACAGTGAAACTCTGACTGTGAATTAGATAGTTGTAGATCAAGATCGGATAATTACTAAAATTAACAGCTAAATCTAGAATAACATGCAATCATTTGATCTATTGTGAATATTTATTAATATCGCTTTAGCTGCAAAAATTAAATTGTATGATTTTATTCAGCGCTATAATCAATAACGATGAATGGTCACTACAATCCGATACAGATTTTCTTACTTGTCAGTCTGAACTTTTTACTAATCTCGAAGATTTTCTATGAATGAATATTGTTTTTTGCCAAACTTTTTAGTATATTATATTGACCATTTTCATATTGAGTTAAGTTATGATTACAAAAATGTGACAATTGTTCAGCAATGCAATTTATCATATGAGTTGATTTATATGTTGCCTTATTGTTTATAGATAGTACTTTGATTAGACTTAAGAGATAATAATGTAACCAGACTTTGAGAAGTAAGTTTAACATATAATTCAGTAATCACGACCCAATTTATAGAATATTTATGAAATGTAAAAACGATGATAGTGAATTATGAAGTTCTGAAATCATTAAGACATGTTGCTACGTCAATTTATAATGTAATTAGAACGGAAATATGACTTATTTAGAGGTTGATTTGATCATCACAGCATAGATAATCAAGCTCTAGTCAAGAAAAAAATTCACACGCTACGACCGAAATGTCATTGAGACATAAAACTTTTAGGTGACAGATTGAACGTAAACAATGCAATTCTTCGCTAGATTTCGAAGAGGAAACTTTGTCGACGATGAAAGAAGTGTTGAAAATAGAACTACTAAAAATTTATCTCATTTCATCAAATTGATGTAGAATCGTTACTAGATACCTTCGTAGCATCTGTTGATAAGCATAGATTGAAATACAAAGATGATGCGTTGCACGCAGTGGAAAACATCGATTTTCGACACCTCAATTTATATCTTAACTAGCATGAAAACTACTGCGATCCTGAATTTTGCATTCTAATTGTAAGGGACGGGTTGTCTTGCAGCACGTGCCAGAAAGCAGATGAACTAGTAGATAGGATGTTTGTAGTCAAGCTCTTTTTTTGTTGAATTTACTATTCTATAGTTGATGCGCATTTAGGACATTAGTGAGATACGAAGATATGTTCTCGATTGAGTGAAAACTCAAAACGTTTTTTTAACGAAAAAATAGCGACTGTAGAAGTTCAAGAACTTTTTTCTTGACAAGATTCGATTGTTCATGTTTCACGGTGAATCATAATGCGCCAGGTTAAAAAGAACGGTCGATTTCCCACAGGAAAGCTCAGGAACATGGCAGTAGTATTCTGGCGGGAAGTTTTTCGGACTTTTTCTCAATAGATTCCAAATAATTCCTGTTCTTTCTGACAGGAACCGAGCTGAAAAATTTCGTACCAGAATATAACTTCCATGTTACGAGGTTTTCCTTCAGTATCCAGTGATCGGAACGATTGATTTGTAGCTATAATCGTACCTCAAAATTGTACCACTGTTCTTCGATTTTCTCATGCAAATGCTTCATTTCTGATTCTATACATTTTTATCTCATTTGATACTCATGTATTGCATTTTCTTGAACTCGATAAAATATTACTTTTCATTTAATTAAGCTGAATATCTCGCCATTGTACTCTTTCTGTTTTACTCTTCAGAATACGTATGAAGAAGTGATCTCTGATAACCTTTTCGCTGATTTATATTAACTGAAAACTTTTAGCTAAAACATCGATCGCTCATTTACGACCGTACCGACACGACGTGATAGATAAAAATCTACTCTACAGATTGACTCAGCCGAAGTTATTTAATAAATGCTGACGTTTTATCTCGATAAAATGTTGAATAGACAACGCAAGCTCAAGTACATAAATGACTGCTTTTGATGCCATGATCGTTAGTTTCAAAACATAACCAATCGATAATTTTGGACTATTCAGAGTGAAACTTTGACAAAATTCCAATTTCTTACGATAGTGAATTTTTCAACAAAAAAGAATTTTTATTTCTAGAGAATATCATGTTATTATTCATATTCATAGTAAAGATTACTGCTAGATCTATTTGTCTGTCTCTTATGATGAAAGGATAAATACCTACATATGTTCTACTATCAGCCTAATAATAAATTACAACAAACGTTCCTCACACAGATGGGATCTTCTTGAAAATTAATTTTTCGAATACGCGTTATGCTTTTTTCGTTTAATATCTATGCATATATGATTTCTTAGATGTCTCTGTCGGAATGTTGTCGTAAGATAATCGTTCATGATTGTTTGTCATTACGAGAGAAGACAGTAACATTACTTCAAAGTGGTTATTTAGTCAAAGGTAATAAATTATTATTTTAATAGTTATCTACATGCTCTAATTTTTAAATAGATACGGATCTTTGTGGTAAATGTCATAATCCTGTATACAGCCCTGGTATAAATATAAATATCTATCGAATTCGATTCGAGAACTTTATTTTTCTTTTCAGATACTTTGACCAATCCTCCAGTTTCTGTCTTCTTTTGTTTACATGTCTTTCATGCCAAATGTATTGAAACAAATCTAGTAAGAATATTCGTCTATTTAACTTTAGATAAAGAAATCCATTTCAATATTATAGGATGTATGTGGTGTTTGTTCGACACGTTCTCTATTTGGTTGAAATTAATTTTCTTTTAAATAGTGAACAAAATTTCTAATTCTATAACCGAGTGAATATTATGATTATCTTTTGTTATTTCCGTCCTTTTGTTTGTTTACTGTAATTTCATTTATTTGTCGATGCATCTATGTAATTATAACTTTAAATTGATTTGTAAAAGAAAATCAACAGTGAGATTCAATTAAATATCTTTATGCATATATATATTGATATATATTCATCTAAACTAAAGGAACTGTTTTCCCTACTTGATGTGCATGAGTGTGAGAAATAAATACATATATATATATAGATAAAGAGATATCTTTTTTTCCTTTCTCTGTCAAACGAAACAACATAATGATTGCATATGATAATTGTTATGTTTATATTTAAGATGGTTTTACTTGGTTTTATTGATGCACCTAAAGGAGGTAAGACAGATAACGATGATGATCCATCGAATTGGACAATATCAAGAATAGGTGGACAACCTGTATGTATGAATTGAAGAAGATCTATTCGTTCTCTAGATTATATTATGTATAGGCATATCCGAGTGAAGAAATATCAAATAATTTAAAATCATGTCTTCTCTGTGCAATATGTCAAACGAAGCAAATATTCGTTTGTCAACTTTATTGTCCATTGGAAGGTCATAAATATGATCGTACTCTTTATCTATTTGCATGTCGAAATCCATCATGTTGGAATTCGTCGAATAGGTTTGTCAAATGATTTTTCTTTCGTTTTTCTCGATGTATATTTTCACCTAGATTATTTTTAGTTGGACTGTAGTACGATGTCAAAAATTTGATGAAACAGTTAAAGAATTAAATTCTCTCGACGTTGAACCATCGACTAATAATGTTCAATTAGTATCGACGGATTGGTGTGATGAAGCTGATGCATGGAACAGTGATGATGATGATAATAATAATGATAATGGTACGAATAAAAAAATACCTACAATTGTACCAACAATGAGAAAAGAACCTGAAGTTATGTTACATTCAATGAAAATTGAAGATGAAAATGAAAAATTATCAAGTGATGATGATGATGACGATGATGATGATGATGATGATATAGAAGTGAAAGAAAAATCTAAGACTAAAAGTATTCCTGTTGCATCTGCCGATGCATTTAATCAATGGAAAAAAACGAATCTAACGCAACAAACTTTAGATATATCTACTGATACATTATTTCCATTTTATTATATTGTTATTGATGATGAAGAAGTAATTACCGACGAAGCTAAATTAAATGAAAAAAAGAAATTAAAAAATAAAGTTAAACAATTGAATAGTATCAATGAAGATGATGATGATGATGATAATGGTGATAGAACGAAAGGTGGAAAAGAGTAAGACTTGAGACATGCTGAATTTTGATTGGATGCATTAAAATTTAATTCATCTAGAAAATATGAAAAAACACCTGATATCGAACATGGTGATTTTGTTTTCTATCGATTTCAACAAAAAATTAGATATGCACCTGATCAAATTATAAGGTAGGAATCTGATGTTTACTATTTTAATGAGAAAATCACAAGACGTTCGAGTCTTTTGCATACAGTTTCATCCTTAGATGATAAATAAACAAAAGATAGTCAATCTATTGTTACTAGAGAGTGATCGAACGATGATGAATTTTTATTTCTTACACACGAGTCATTCAATAAATGTGACCAGCGAAGATATCATTTTTATGAATTTT
This sequence comes from Rotaria macrura, assembly GCA_900239685.1. Classification (NCBI taxonomy): domain Eukaryota; kingdom Metazoa; phylum Rotifera; class Eurotatoria; order Philodinida; family Philodinidae; genus Rotaria; species Rotaria macrura. Next base: position 57,481 of record OENT01000665.1, read on the forward strand.
CTTCCCAGGCATTTTGATAAATATTTAGCCGTTGATTCTAAATGATTGTTTTATAGAAAAGAAAATAAGTCACAAGATAAGCACTTCGACTCATGTCGATGAAGCTATATCTTGAGAATAATATTAGCGATTAAACTGAAATTTTGAGTACTTCGTTTTCTATGACTCATCATGTGTGTGCTAACAATCAAATTCAATACTTTATAACAACCATTGAAAACAAGATAGAGGCTTCAGATTTTCAGACAAGCAAGTGCATAGAACAACGTGAATCTCCCGAAATTTTTAACTGAATCTGTCTTTTTTCCTCTCTCAGTTGGATTCTCTCAAAAATAAACTTTTGTTGTAAATCAGAATTTCGTCTCAAGAAACCAGTTTTGTCCTGGGACTCAGCTTTATTAGATGAACATATTTACGGACTTCACGTCACTTAATAGTTAAGCTTATTGGAAATTTTCAGATCAATTGATACTGTTGTTCTTAGGATGACGGCGATGGTTAGGATATGACTGTGGGTGTAAATGATTAATTCATCTTGTATTCGCACTTTTTACAGAGATAAATAACGCGAAATGAATTCGTTAAAAATTTCAATGACAAAAAAATAAGCCGATTTACAATTTTCGAATGCTACTATTGGCAGTTACAGTGCTTCGTCCTTTTCAGCGAAGTAATTTTAAAAACGAAAATATCTTCTTTCAGAACAGATTTGATTGGTCAACTGTCGACTAAAAATATTTTCGTGCAGTGCAAATTTCTTGAGACTTCTCTATTGAACGATCAAAAACTGTAGACTAGTGCTTTGCTTTTTAAACACTTATTGGTTAAGAGCACTATTTATATATGCTTGTTTTAATGATAAAAAAAAATGCATTTAACGAAACTAAAATTTTATTTTATGCCCTCAACATCAATTGACTATGTCGGTTATGCTTTAATTCTCTATTAACTGAAGAATGTCTTTGATTTCGAGGATTTTGTTAGACAGAGAAGAAACTTATTCGAAGATCTTCCGATAGATCAGATCATACAAATGACTTGACTCCTTTATTCGATTGTCCGTAGTTTTTTCCTTTTGTAGTTTAATTCGTTGTTCCATTGAGAAAATATTTGTAAAACTGCATTTATTTGAAAGGTACGATTGGTCGGGTAATCCGTTGATATTAACAAAAATCAATGCAAATAAAGTGTCGACCGATCAAATATGTCGTCATTGTCAAGCACCATGTGTTTTCGAATTTCAATTAATGCCAGCACTTGTTAATTTTCTCAAAATTGACAATCAAATAGGTATGATTATTTTCTTTTTTTAATCATAACGAACGAATAGAGAAAGCAAGATTTGAGCTGATTGTATAATGCTATTTTGTTTTTGATAGGTCTCGAATTCGGTACTGTTTTTGTTTACACATGTTCCGCGAATTGTTGGAATGATAATAATGATCTGTATCGTTTTGAAAATGTTTTTGTTCAAGCAGATCCTGATCAAAATTTATTTGATTAAACGAAGAAAAATTAAAAGAAAAAGAATACTAACATCGTTATAACGTTTTGTTTGTTTTTTAGATGATTGAACGATTGACTTTAGCCGTTAGTGTTCTTATCATTCTTGGGCTTATTGTTGTTGGCGTAAGTTTAAATGAAGAAAAAAGAAACGAGAATTCATCTGATGTTTGTCTTTATTTTAATTCTTTCAATGCAAGATTATTTGTCTTTTACGTTCATTTAAAATGGCACCACGAAGTGACAATGAAGAATATTTTCAAGATCCAAAAACTCGATCTCGAAACAAATTTCCATCGATTAATGATGCATCTTCAAAATATCTTTCAGTTATTATTCCTGCTTATAAAGAAGTTGATCGATGTAATTTAAATTCATCATTGAACATATTCATTCTTTTTCTATTGATTTTTATATTTAGTACCAATTATGATAAAAGATGCGATGAATTATTTAGAACAACGTCGGGTGTGTATAAAATTTGATGTTTGAACTTTAGTTGGTTTTAGAGAATAGACTAACGTACAAAATATCGATCGTACTTTTATTGGAAAAAAACGATGTTTCAAGAAAGTACTTTTTTGTTCTCTGTCGAATGCGATCTTGTTACACGTTCATAAACGATATAGTTCACATATAAGTGAACTTATGTTTTGATCTACGAATGTGTAATCAATAGAATGCATGAGCTATGCGAAAGTGGGGAGAATTTTCTGTCTAATGGTGAGAAAAAAAAACGGAAGATTATCGTTGTACGTGAACGTCAAAGAAGTGACTCAGTAGTGGAAACTAAATTTTAGAAAATCTATACTGTCATAATGATATGTGAAAAAGAAAAATGACTTTGGAAGATATTATTTATCTTTAGATTTTTCTACAAGGAAAATGAGTTCTGATGAAAACTAGAGATATGAAAGGTAAGTTTATTGTTTGTGTATCCTGTAACTTGAATGACTAACGAGATTTTTAAACTGTTCAAGCGAGACAACAATAATCTATACATCTGTTTAGAAGTGTTTTTCTTCCAAGCTTATTGCTAAGTAAAATATTCACAGATTCGATTTGAATACGTTCAGAATACGAATATAGATTAGATCTTAAACATTTCGCGGAACTGACATGTTGTCGAAGTAAATAGTGAATGAAAGTTTAATTGTGAGATTTTATATGTTCTCCATCATCCCTCGTACTACAGACACAGTAGTCAGCATTATATTATCATCATAAATTGAGAAAAATGAAAACTAACGAGCGAATAGCAAAAATGAAACAAGCTTTTTTGTTCTTATTCGTTCTGATGAGAAAATTTTATGAAAACCTTCAGTTGTAATGTTTACATTTCGTTTTTCTTGAAGCCTATTCAAAAAAGGGTTCGTACATGAAACTTGTCCGGGTGAAAATAGTAAGTCTTGACGCTGCTCACCCATCGGCTTGTTACTCCTGCAAATAATTGGAAGTGAGGTTGGTGTAAAATGCCGAATAGTGTTAAAGACGTCAGTGATAAAATGCATTTGTTTTTCAAATAGATGCGTAGTACATGGTGCATATTCTCCGAAAATACTCGACAAAAAGAACAAAAATTTTCAAATGAGATCTCGATACTCTTTCCGACAGTTTCCCAATCAGCGTAAATGAACATTTATCATTGTTAAATAGGAAGACGACAAAAATTACATCTTATTACCTTGCCAATCGACTTAACAGTTATACATAGAACAGAAGAATGTCTAAATGAAAGCAACTCTTTAACGGATTGATATTATTGGTTTCGAACACATTAGAGAGAGAAATAAAAAGATTCTCTTTTAGTATATGATCCAATAAAAGAAGACTATTGAATAAGAACTTATTTCTATTCGTAGAAAACTTTGCTTTGACCATTGATACCTCTTAGCTAGGCGTCCCTTGCAGAGTACCACCTCTGAAAACTCAAAATCTGATAAATCATTACACACCGTAGATGGGTATGATAACTTTTTCTCGTCATGTATACTTGCTATGAAAAGAATTTCCTAACCCTTAACATTATAGTTGTTTTGTAATTATCATATATTAAAATTCGAAGTTGTTTAACAATATTTCTAGGCAAACGATCAATCATTCACATATGAATTAATAATCGTTGATGATGGTAGTCCTGATCAAACAACAGAAGTAAATTAAAATCATTAAAAATAAATAAAATAAAATAATTTTGTCTCTTGGTTTTCAGATCGCACTTAAATACAGTGCTCAATATGGAATAGACAATGTTCGAGTATTGACATTAGATGCAAACAGAGGCAAAGGTGGTGCTGTACGAATGGTGAGGTAGAGTTTGGATTGATTATTATTTTAATACTACAAGATTCGTTTTCTTTGCTTTTTTTTTCTCCATTTATCATCAGGGTGTATTAAGTGCACGAGGAGAATGGATCGTATTTGCTGATGCTGATGGTGCAACAAAATTTAGTGATTTTTCTAAAGTTGAAAAGAAAGCATTAGAAAGGATAAAAGTAATAATGACATATTTTCATATGAGAGATGATTTGATTCTTTTAAAATATCTCATTTTCAATTCAGGATAATCATATTGTTATTTGTGGTTCAAGACGTCATTTAGAAAACGAATCTGTTTCACAAGTAAAATCATTTATCTTGCATGAATGAGAAAATTCAAAGAAAATGTCTATTTTATGTTTATTTCAGAGATCAGCTTTTCGTACATTACTGATGTATGTATTTCATTTTGAAGTATGGCTATTTGCAGTTCGATCTATTCGTGATACGCAATGTGGTTTTAAATTATTCTCACGTGAAAGTGCACGAATAATTTTTTCTCAAATGCATGTTGAACGATGGGCATTCGATGTTGAACTTTTATATATTGCAGAAAAATTACAAATGCCTATGTTTGAAGTTGATGTTAATTGGCAAGAAATTCCAGGTTCAAAACTTGATCCATTTGCAGCTTCATTTCAAATGGGTATCGATATATTAGCTATATGGATGCGATATTTTTTCGGCATTTGGATAATTCAATATAAACATGAATAAAAAAATTATAGAACATTGATAATCATATAATTGATTGAATTGTGATTTGTTGAAAATTTTTGTTTTTGTTTCGTTTATTATTTATTTGATTATTATTGAAAATGAATACAGTATGGGTGTAGAACGAAAGAATTATTCTCTGGTGAATGATATATTTATTGTTATTGTACTTCGAATGAGAACTGAAATGTTTTCTGTTCGATTCAGGCAAATAAACTTTTACTAATATTCTAAAAACATAAGCATTGACAACAAGTCGTTGAACATCTTTTATGGCACAATCATATTTCGATTTCAGCATAAATCATAGGAACAGTATCTTGAAAAATAAAACTATTATGTAGAATTTAAAGATTACTATCATAGGAAAATCAATGCAATGCATTCCGACAAATATAATCTGTCAGATAATATGGTCGAATCAGAACTGAAAAAAAAGAAAATAATAATATTGTAGAGAAAATTGATCCACATCGATTAGTCGAATGCTGATCACATTTTTCAAGGATCTTTTAGAACTAGACTCTATGCACTGAGAAGTCGTAGGATATCTGACATATGATTAATTGAATAGTATTATCAACCTTGACATCTATTGATAGTTTAGGTAAATGAACATCGTTCGATGTCGTTTTTTTAGAGATTTGTCTACGAATTACATTCGATTTTCTATAGAAAACAGTAAGGTAATTCAATCATTTTTCTTTTTCAAAATTTTGTTGATCACAAACAATATGAAAACCTCAAATGTTATAAAACGTACTAAAGCGAAGTTTTGTTTTTTTATCGCTTGATGCATTCAAAAACATTTCGGTTAGTTGTTACATCAATTCGTAGATTGTCATACCGTGTCTCGCTACATTGACTAATCCGAGTTCAACATGAAATGTGATTGTGTAGTTTTAAATCAAATTTTTTTCTCGTAGAAAACTAGCCGCTAATGACCACGACGAGTGTACAACTCAATTTAACTAGAAAAAAAAGCGTGATCCCGCTCACTGCTTTATGTTGATTCCAAAACTCCTTTTTATTTTCAAAATATCGTTGTAAAGCATTGAAATTAGTCGATCATATTTGAATGTATTATGTAATAACACTAGAAAAATTCGGATATGTAAGTATTGTAATAGTAGACGTTTTTACATGTTCTGAAGTCAATAGTTTTGAAAACAGTGCAACGAAGATTGAAAAGAAGATGTTTTTTAATCATTGAATAGTTTTATGTTTTCTTAGAGACAATGAAATGATCATCGTCGTTAACCAAAACGGATTCGTCGCCCATAGAAATTAATTCAGAACAATATCGAATGATGTTCTGTTTCACTAATAATTTGTTATTACACTCATCTTTCAGATGTTATGTTTTCCAGTTAGTAAATTGAGTTTAATTATTTCTTTCAAATTTTAGTAGTAAATATAAGATCTGCTATATATCATTCGATGTGGGTCAACTTGCTCTAAAGTATGTTATAGATCGTTTTTTGTTCTTCTCAGTTTTGAATAGATCATCTTATCCATTTCAGTTCTTTATCAAAATTAGTTGTAATTGAACAAAAACAAAGATAAATTTCTTTTAGAAGTGCGTAGATCAACAATGAGAATAGGAAAGAATAGTCATATGCTCTTTATAACTGGTACAGATCTAGTTGCATGCCAATGTCATTGATTTCTAATTGAACTATGGTAAATAATCCTTTATCGTCTAATATTGTTCGATTAAATTTCTTTCTTGGTACATCTTGAAATCTTCTTTCTTTTTCTTTTCTCGACAATCTCTTTGTTTGATTATTGTAAAAATTAAGCTTAGAATATTCAGAATATATGTGTATACATACTTTTATATTAAATCTATAGAGATTATTCATTTCTCATGATTTCCTACCCATATATTCAAACTCGAACCAGTCTAATTAAAAAACAAGGTCTCTTGTGTAAATGTCCTTCGACATATTGAATTCGAAAAATAAAGATAAAGTTCTCATGCGAATATTTGATTGACAAGATCTAATCATAATTGAATCACACAATAACATGTATTGTATATTTAGCGTGCTTTTAAAGTTGATGTCATTAAAAAAGAAAAGAAGACTTCTCATATTGCCATGCATTCGATTTTTCAGAAGTCAACAAACAAACAAATACACATAGATATATACATATATATATATATATATAAAGTAAATTGATTTACTCGTTCATTGTGTTTTGTTTTTTATTCTATATATTTTTCAAATAAACATTGAATCGATCATGGATGCCGATGAATTTCGACAACATGGTAAAGAAATAGTCGATTTTATTGCTGATTATTTAACAAATATTCGAACACGACGTGTTTTTCCGAATGTTAAACCGGGCTATATGCGTCTGTTGATCGATGACGAAGCGCCAAGACAAGGAGAACCATGGGAGAATATTTTCAATGATATTGAGCGAGTTATTATGCCTGGCGTATATACTATCGAAATTTCTTGTAAATCTTTTTAAATACTTTCTATTATAGATTACACATTGGCAATCTCCTTATATGCATGCTTATTTTCCAGCATTAAATTCTTATCCATCTTTACTTGGAGTATGTTTTAGAAAAATAAAAAATAAAAGAATAATCTTGCTCTTTGAATAATTAATTGAATTTGTTAATTTTAGGATATGTTAGCTAATGGTTTAAATCAATTAGGATTTACATGGGTATGTATAAAAAGAATTAATAATGCTACGTATTGTATTCGATGATATCCTGTTATTTTGTGTGATAGTTTGAAAAACTCTGAATAACATGAACAATAAGCTTTTGAGAAAACATCGGATAGATTCATTTTGAAACATATTTATTCAGAGTAGTGAACAGTAAGATACGAACAAAACTATTGATTGTAGAACGAGATACCGTAGAAATCGACGAAAAGTTATATACTCATATGACTAAAAGGAAAACGTTCAAAGAGATAGTTTAAGTTTATAATATATATTTTTGTACTTGTCATATTTTCTATTGATATGTTGAAGCAAATATTTAGTTTTTAATTAGTGATCAATGAGAATTCTCATTCGTTTATAATTGTGAATCGAAACAAAACAATTAGTGCATAAGATAGAATTGATTTTATATGCTAGCAGCAAGTATTTAAATGAATATCAAATCAATAATTTGAAAATGACTGAAAATTCATAATTATAAAATATTGCTCTGAGATCACGCTCACAATACGTTACACAAAGATTTTACCTGATTGATTTTTTCTATATTGCATTTAAATAACAAACAAATCATGTAAGTGACGTTGATCTCAACGAAGAATCAACTCGTATGAATCGTAATCATCAACATAGGATAGGGATTTTTCACATAGAAAAGAATGTAAAACTATGGTACAAAAATGAAGAATGAGAAGTGTTCTATTTATATGGTTAGTGAGAAAGTTGAGAATCTTAATAATACTTATAAGAGATTTTATCAATTGACCAAGAATGTTAATCATTATCACTGGACAACTGGAATGATCTCATACTAAAAACACCAACAAATCAATTGCACTGCTTTGCTACTAGTCATGTCATAGCTCATCTATTGACGATGAACTTCACGTATACATTGTTTTTTTATAATAATTGTCAGTCTGTTTTATTCTATCAGAATTACACCTTAGGAAGTTTGTCCCCACTGCGAGTGAAAAAGGCGACAAGAGATTTTAAAACAACGTAGACTAATTCAGTTGTCAATGTTTTCCTCTTGAAGAGTTAGCATAATTAATGCTTTTCAAATGACAAACCGTCGTAATGACCCTGTCAAATGAAATTATAGAATGATCACACAGATGAATTCTCTTTGAACTCGATAAAAAGAATCTAGTTTATATAGATGTGTTCACGGCATTAAATAGAATTTCTTGAACAAGTTACAATATCGAAATGGTAGTACTCGGTGTACAAATTCATTTTTAAAAATAGTATTCAAAGGTAGCTGTGGGCTTTTTCGAGAACCGATCGTTAGTATTACGATTCAAAAGACGAATCAAATAACAGCATACCATTGTATCTAGAATTTTTCTCTAACAGTAACGAAATATATACTTCAAATATTGATCATTTCTGCGTCTGCATTCAATGACGGGATGTTTCTTAAGTTGATGTCGTCGAGTAGTATTGTTTTCTTAGTTACTGAGATTGAACAAAGAAATCTATTAGATTAGTTAGGGAATTTCGTTTACTTTCTTCTGTAATCAAAACAGGCATCAAGTCCAGCATGTACCGAATTAGAAACTGTTGTAATGGATTGGTTAGCAAAAATGATTGGATTGCCGAATGATTTTCTTCATTCACAAGCGGATACAACCGGTGGTGGTGTAATTCAGGTGAGTTGAAAAGTGTCGATTCTTCCTTTTTGTGTACTCAAAAAGTGAGTACACTCTAGAATCAGTCAGTGCTTCCGGCCGGCCGTTAACACGATAACTCTTTACAAATACATTCGATTGAGCTGAAATTTTGTGCACAAAATTGTCTCATGAATATCTCGATCGAGTTCGAAGATGAGAAGGATCCGACAAGAAATGGCTGAGTAATCGGAAAAATTGTCATTTTTCACCAAACAATCCCTGAGTTGGGATACAGGGATTTTTTCAAAAACAACTTTTTTCTCTGAATTATCCACAACGTATATAAATTGACTCAGTCATTAACGTTGATTCAGAATCTGATATTAGTTTTGAACCAAATCGTAGCTTTCTAACAAAACATCGCCTGAAAAAGTTATGAAAATGCACAAAAACTGCATCTAGAAACCAAATGCCTAGATATATCTCAGATGATCACTAGTTTTGAGGTTTCTAAGAAAGGTTTGCCAGGATACTTCTTCCGTGCACACATTCTAAAATGACTGATTTGTCTCATTCAATTTTTGAAGTACACATAACTCTTGGACTTAAGTCCGAAGTTTTCACATTTATTTTTTCTACGATTGATTATCTATGCTCGATTTTTATAGACAACAGCTTCTGAGGCAACACTTGTCGCATTACTTGCAGCACGTAAAGAAGTTATTCGTCGTGTACAAACTCAATTTCCTTACTTAAGTCCATCTGAAATCAATGGACGTCTCGTTGCATATTGTTCTGATCAAGCTCATTCATCAGTCGAAAAAGCATGTCTTATCGGTTTAGTTAAACTTCATCTTGTACCAAGCGATGATAAATTACGTTTACGAGGGAATGCTCTACGACAAGCTATTGTCAATGATAAAGAAAATGGTCTTATACCATTTTATGTAAGAACTATACACATTGAAGTAAATTCAAATTTCGAATTATTCATTTTTAGCTTTGCGCTACACTGGGCACAACTGGAGCTTGTGCTTTTGATAATCTAATAGAACTCGGTACAATATGTAAGATTTGATTGTGAATGCATGCATGTTAAACTATAGATATTATATCTTAGGTGAACGAGAAAACATCTGGATACATGTTGATGCTGCTTATGCTGGAAGTGCTTTTATATGTCCAGAATTTCGACATTTTATGAATGGAGTTGAATATACTCAATCGTTCGCATTTAATCCATCGAAATGGATGATGGTTCGTTAGATGATATGTTTTTCTTCGTTTAGATTCAATACATTTTTTCATTGTATTTAGGTACATTTTGATTGTACGGCTATGTGGTATGATGAATATTTGAATTGAATTCTTTATTTATTAGTAATGTGTTTATTCTTTTTGCTCGTCAGGGTAAAATCAAGTGCTGCACTTCATCGAGCTTTCAATGTTGATCCATTGTATCTTCAACATGAAAATGCAGGCGTTGCGATTGATTATATGGTAAGATTAGTAAAACGAATTTTTCTATGCAGGAAAAAAACGAACAACTCTGTGCATGATAGACAGTATATCAACTATTTTCTTCGTTGATTATGATGAAAAATCTTCAATCTCTTTGATATTCAAAGACCGTCTTTACTAATCAATAGAGGTCTATTATGTCACGAAGGTTAGCTTTAATCCGATAGAATATGATACATTAATGTGTTACATGTAGAAAGCCTAAGGTATTAAAAAAAGAATTGTAGGTCGTACTTGAAAATGATGTAATGAGTAATAGGACATACTGTCGAGCTTGTAAAAAACTCAGTATTTTCGAAATATATTGTCATAAGAGCATTTGAAATGAAACGATACTAAATTTGTAATTCGTTCAAGATGCCAACATTGCGAATAAATCGTCCATAAGCACATTATCTCTAGTTCTTCAGTAATTATTTAATCAACTTTTGTTGACCTCGATCAAAGTTTTTTCTGTTTTCTTTTTGAGAAATATGTGCAATTAGTTGAATACGTGCAAATTTAACATCGATGATTTTAAGAATCTACTTCGCTATTGTTCGTATGTATTTCCATGATTTGTGCGAGAATTACGGTATTAGTAAGAATTTTTCACGTAAAAATGATTTGGATTCTATTCCTATTATCTAAGGAATTCTCTCTTGTCTAATTCACCATCCTTGCATTAATACAACCTGTTAATTAGGTCACCGCAAACCACAGTTTGCATAAGCATTACTACGATGGTACTGTACTTTTTGCTTTTACTCAAATATGGAATCGAAACTATATTGTTTTTTTTTTATCGGAGCGGCAAATAAAAATAATTGATCAATAGATCCTAAGCTAGAAGAAAGCATAATTATAAAGGAAAGATTTAAGTAAAAGTTGATCTTAATGAAGTCTAATAAAACAATTTAGAAACAATAATCATAACGAATTGCACATTTGAATTGCACAAGAATCGTACGTGTACAGCTCTTGTTCAAAGTTTCTCTGTATATTAATACTTATCTCTTAATAACTATACATCTAGTCACACAAACAATAAATAAATATTACAGCTACAATCATTATGTTTGCTAATTAAGTATGGTAAGAAAATTTAAAACTTCTTTCATAAGCCAATCTCGTTCGAAAACGAAACTGAAATCACTGTGTTCATTGCTAGATGAAGTTTGAGATTGACGTTAGTCACACAACTGAGAAATGGGGTTTGCATTAAGTCTGATCTCAATTGAGCAATGATAAGAATCGTACCACTCATATCATATAATGTCAATAAAATTCTGAATAAATAATAAGATTATGTTTCGTGTCATTCTGCTTTGATGTTTATCTCATGTATTGTTATTATTTTGGTACTCATAACATTTGAAACATATTTATATCACCAGAATATACTTGACATGTATTCGAGATTTTTATTGACTATGATTAAGAACAGAATTGTTCTTTTAATCTATTTTTATTGATAGAAATAAATCGATTTCGATGATTGAACAATTATCAAGCAAAAGAATTTTGTTCTAATCAATATGGGTTATGAATCATAAAATATTTTCAAATCAATGAAAATTAAAAGTATATAACTATACAATATAATACTATATTGTCATAAGTATTTGACCATCTATTATTCACAGTCATCGTGATTTCTTATCTTTTACTAACGATACTTTATGATTTCTGCTAATAAGAACTGAAAACGAATAGTTAACATGTTATCTTATCTAAAGCATGAAGAGTTATGACTTAAATACCTTTAACTAAAGACGCATAGATTTCAAGAACATCTTCTTCTTCTTCGTGTCAAATCCTTCTTATATTTCTGTAGGATTAAGTATAGCGATGATTATGAATATATTTCTTCTAAAATAATCTTCATGTCATGTTTCATACATTGATCCATCAGAAATCATCTTGACATTTATGTTTGTTTCTTCTGGTTCTTTTCTAGCATTGGCAAGTTCCATTAAGTCGTCGATTTCGTGCATTAAAATTATGGTTTGTTATTCGTTCGTATGGTATCGAAGGTCTACAAAAACATATTCGAAATGTAAGATATTGATCTTGATTTTATTTGAATCTATCCATCATCGTTGACATTTTCGACAGAGAAAATAAACATTCTGGTTTTTTTTCGTTTTTTATTGATAGAGCATTCGCATGGGCGTTTTATTCGAATCGTTAGTTAAGCGTGATGATCGTTTTGAATTACCAGCCGAACGACATCTTGGTCTAGTTGTTTTTCGTTTAAAAGGTGACAATGAATTAACTGAACAATTATTAAAAGAAATTAATAGTAATGGACAAATTCATTGTGTACCAGCATCAATCAAAGGCAAATATATTATACGTTTTACAATAACAGCAACATCAACCGATGTTAATGATATAAATCGTGATTGGAAAATAATACAAATAGCAGCTAGTAAAATTCTGAATCCATCAGCTAATCTATCATTACAAACACGACATAGCAAAACCAAACATCCCAATGATGATTTTCGTATGTCACTTGTTTTATCCAATACACCACATAGTCCATGTTTAATTAATGGAAGTTTTGCTGCTATGCTACCATTGAATACGAATCGTGTATATGCCATGACACATGAATTAAGTCAACGTGGATTAAAAAATTCTCTATTACCAATATCAACACGACGACGAACAAAGAATTTTTCTGGTCAATCAACAATAAGTAAACAAATGAGTGTCGATGGTTGTATGTTGAATAGTGATCAAAACAATTGCTTATTACCAATAACATCATTAACATTACCACTTAGTCGACAAGGAAGTTTAGATTCACGTATCGAAGAAATTTTAGAAAACAATACTATGGATAATAGTAAAGCAACTAATGAGCTTTTTTCAACACCAACAACTAGTCATCTTGATTTAAATATAAATTTACCGAAAATTCTTAAAGAATAAATGAAAAACAAAAACATAACAAAACGCTATTTTATGTTTTATTTATTGTATTATCATTATTTTAATTATATAAGACAAAAATATTTTCATTTTATATTTCTTTTTTCTTTACAAAATAATAATAACAATAATAAATGTTTGTCTGTGCTTGTTAAGTGTGTGTTTAAATAAATATTATTTTCATGAAACAACAAATGAACAATAAATGTATCGAACATGAACCAGCTGGGGAACCTTCCCGACATTACATTCACCAATTTCAATGGATTCTCGTCCATGGGCACACTATAGTATCCTAAATAGCGTACAATCCTTACATACACTCTAATTAGTACACAATGACATTTGACCAAAATAATCCATTTTTTTCTATTGCAATTTTCAGTTGGAGTATAATTGTAAGTACAACCTTGTTGGAGCTAAAAGTATCGAACTCGCATATCAATAACTCCGTAATGCTAATAGAAAATAAAGAAAATGTAATATCACGAATTTTCCTGCATTGTCTGTCTCTGATAAGCGCTCTATTTTCCGTATTCATCATTACTATTTGCTCTTTAGCTTCCATTTTTCTAAATATATGACGATAATATAATGCTGGCTACTATGCCAGTAATGTGGTAGGTGGAGGGGGCATCTGTTACTGTGGACTATATCTGTAGTCGGGGATAGACAGCATAAAATACCTCACTCTTATATTTCTACTAACTATTTTCTTCGAAAGCAGATGTGAGTGTCACAATACCTAAGGTCTTAATGAAAATTATCATTGGCAAATATCATTATATACATGAACCTTTTTCGGATATGTGTAGTAGAACACTATGTTATATCTGTAGACGAAAATTAATTGAAATCCGTAAATTTCACCTCCGAAGATTTTTTTGTACGTCTATTCTTTCATATTTTCAACAACTATAAGTATGCTTTAGTTTTCCTATATAAAGACATTAGATTCGTGTATTGATCGTCAAACGTACGAAAAATCAAAAGTGAATGATTATTCGTTTTTAATCAATAGATATAATTGCCTTTTTTTCGTTTCGATAAAAACCTACATAGAGATATTTTTCAGCTAATAAGCATATAAACAAACATACTGAAATTTTAAATGATCAGAATTTCAACGTGTAACTTATAAACGCATTTCGATGACTGTTACGTATTTAATGGGAATGGGGAAAAAAACCCAATTGTAATCTTTTGCCAATGACGAACTTAAATAAATTTATCTTTATTCGGAAAGTTCCATTGATTTAAACTAGACCAAAAAGAATATATTTGTATTTATAAAGAAATAAATAGATATCTATATACATTCACATTTTATTTTCATCTTGTTGATACAATATTATCGAAATATCCATCGAATTTATCATCTAACCACTCAACTTCAGGATCGTTTAATTTCATTGCCGTTGTTATAACACTTATAACCATTGAGCAAAACATCAATCCAACTAGGCAATAAAAGATAATTGCTAATGTCAATGCTAGTCTTCTCAATCTTTGTACGAGAACAGTACGTTTACGTCTCAAACTTAGAACGTGATTAACTTCATTTAAGAAGTCCCAAAAGATAGTTCCATGTTGTACTTCTTGTTTACTAAAATAATAGAGTAAATTCTGTAATGATAATGGTTCTTCACCAAGACGATCATAGATAAGCGCATCATCAGCTGTAACATGACTTGTATTAAATTTTTTCTTAATACCACTACCCCCTGCCAAAGAAAATTCTTTAATAATACGAAAATCTTTTTCTTTATCAACATTTTTAATTTCATCTTGTGCTCGTTTTAACTCCCGTGTCATTTGAAAGCCAAGATAAAGATCTGGTAATCGACCTTCTTTCGCAAGATTATTAAGACCCATAAAACGAATACGATGTAGATTGCGACGTACGTTTAACCAACGGGAATCTGATCGAAATGTATGGGATGTTAGCGGTGCTTGATAATCGTCCCCTTCTAAAATGAAACTTTGCTTTCTAGGGTGAGGCTTTTCAATCAGTACCATAGAAGATTCATTTTCATCATTGTCATCTAATGGATTACTAATTACATGAATTTCTTGTTCTAATTTTGGAATACGAAGAAGACGTGAGCGACGAGATTGAGCCATGCTTTTGTTTATTCTATTCAATATTCAATAACTACAAATAGAAAATGTAAACAATTTTATAGATTAAACATTTAAATATGGGTAATGTAATGATATACTATATATACGATAGTAATCAATATAGATTCTAATCTGATTGTCACTTCTATTAAAATCAAATCTACTTTGATGGATGATAGTCATAGCTTACTTATTTGAGTTAAATAATAATACTACAGCATAAGCGACGGAATATATATTGAATGAATCAAAACTTATAACGGATGAAAAATTTACGCCTACTTGTCAAACTCATTAAACATAATTTATCAATATGTCATTTGACTAAATTGAAGCGTATACAGTCGATCCATAGTTATTGGTGTGAGTCTTCCTTAGTCAAAAAATTGTTTTACATGAGAAGGTTGAATGGTATGTCTTCCCTACTCCTCCCCTTGTCGGAAAGAAAGAAAAAGTCACAAATGACAGATTGGTAGATATGATACCGATGTAGGCATCGAGATACTACATGTAGACATTTTATCCTTTATTACAGACGTCAAGCAAAGAATATTTTTCGCGTATCAAATGATTACTCTGTATATTCAAAACGGAAAAGGAGAACAACTTCAAAGAGAGTGAGAGAAAGAAAAATAAATATTAATCATCATTGAATGTGTGGTTAACATAATGTAGGTGTGACATTCGGGAGCATGTATTTAGAATAAAAAAGACGAATGATGTGATTGTATACAAAACCTCATAATAGATATTATGTTTTACTTTGTCCTTCTTTTCTTTTTATTCATTCAACATCATGTCAATCAAAGTACACAATTGATTAGAGCAAGAGACGAAAATTCTTGACAAGAAAAAAAATGTCATTTTTTTTCTTTTTTTTTTACAAAAATTACTTGTGTCCCGAAAAATCTATGAGTGGCTTGTTTGAATATAGTGTCAAACACTTAGACAATTCAAATGTAAATAAATAGTGAATGACAGAAAAAAGTACATCGAGCATTTCCATTCAAATGAAATACAATGCGAAACACTTGAAAGGTCATCGGACCAAGGCTGGAACTTGTTTGACGGCAATCTAGGAAATATTGTTTCTTTGTTCAAATTATTACGTGAAAATTTATAAGAATCGTAACATAATCATGGAGGAGTTTATTGTCGATTAAAAATCTATCGAAATCTATGTTACCAAGAACAATGACATATTCTGAATGTATTCTCGTTAGCATTCTATATCAAATGCAGAAGAGTATGTGGAATTTACATTCAAGTTCGATAGATTTTTTTCTATTGAGATCTTTCTACGTAGTCCTTATACAAACACCTATATTTCATTGTTTGAACGAAAATTTAATGTCCTTCGAAGAGATCAAAGAGAAAGAGCAAGTTTTGATATTTAGACAAATGCATTCAGATAGTGTTTGTCATACAATAAATCGTACGTTATTCATGGATCTTAGCAATCAGCGTTCTTTTCTATGATACTCCAACTGTTGTTGTTTATTTTCTAATATGTCATTGTACTACAGTAGTATCTTCTGTTAGGAATTAACTTATGACATGTTCTCATTCGAAATTGTTACCTTATGATTAGAGATTTAAAATAGAAATTCTAAGAAATAATTATACCTGACTTATAACTTTTTCCGATAAGTTTCTAAAACCAAAGAAGAAAACTATTCAATCGAATGATTCGTTTTCAGACAGTACATTATTTAACAAATAATCGTGGTTATCATGCCATAATTACAGTTATCACTAATTTACGATGACGCATTGTAACTATTACACGAAGATATGCAGTGTTTACTTCCCATATGATCATTGTATATGTGATTCTACAGCAGTGTCACGTATCCAAGATTTCGGAGAAGTACTTACTTCTCCCGCGAGAGAAGCCGCATTTACCATGAGACCAGTAGTATCCTGGATGGGGTATGTGCATATTTAAGAAAAATAATGCATCTCCAATAGCCGATGACCGCATCTCTCGAATGTGGGTGTAACGTCCCACATGGGAGATGCGGTATCTTCCGTGTGAGAAGTGAGCACTTCTCCAAAATCTTGGATATGTGATACAGTTCGTGATTCTAGAGTATTATATTGAAGAAGTAAAAAGGATTAAAGACAAGAGTTTACTCTGAGATTCTTCTTTTCACATCTAAGATGATTGTCTATCGTCCCGTTTCACTGGAACATCCTTAGTTTTCCCTTTTGGTCCTCAGAAATTTTCTTTCATATTTCGCCGACAACTATTTTCTTGCTTTGATATGCAACAATTGAATTATTAAATGCTTGTTCGATAAGTTAAGGTCCAATTAATAAATCACAAAATGAATATCCAATTTTTTTAAAGGCAAAAGTTATTTGATCTCTGGACTAGTGAATAAAAGTTACTATGCTCTTTGATTGGCACATAAAAATTCGATTGCATTCAGTTTTTACAATGTCCGTTGAGTTTTTCTATTTATTAATCTAAAGAATGTTCTGGATGAAGCGTAACTATTGTAGAGTAAAGTGAAAAAAATCGAGAAACCTGTGGTATCCTCTATTAAAGTATTTAGAATTTTTCTCAGCAATAGTTACGCTTCACCGAGAACGATATTTACATGAAAAAAATAGAAACATGCAACGGATATTTTGTAAAAAATGAATTCAATCTAATTTGTGTGTCAATCAAAGTCCATAGTGACTTTTATTCACTAGACCAAAGTTCAAGTGCCTTTTAACTTCAGAGAATGGATATTCAAAATATGAAAAAAAAATTTCTGTCGATCAATCCGGAGATTTCTCTAATTAGGCTCAAGTAGACAAACAAACGGGACTGAACCGAGATGAAAAATAAGACGAGACAGTTGCTTTGTTATTATCGATCACAATCTGATAGTAATGCTTATTTCGACTGTAAAGGATACATCAAAATTTGTTTTATTTTTTATTTATATCAACATGAAATCTTACTCTGATCTATATGCGTGTTTTTACTATTCTCTAGACAGTTCCCTTGTGTTTCAGATGAATTTTCATTTCAGATGAAGAAAATCTTCATTTGTAAAACAGATGCCAATGTTTTTAATCAAATTATTGGATTAGAAATATTTTTAAAACGAATTCTGGAACAAATCATGAAATAGTTGTGTTCTAAAAAAAAGCTAAAAATTTTCATTCTACACACCAAAAACTAGAGAATTAAAAATCGAATAGAATAAGTTGTTTGGATATAATACAATAAGTGGATGTTCAAGTTTTATACAGTCAACATTAGTCGGAAAATGTTCATTTGAATACGATGCATCTAATACTGTATTTCACGAAGTCAAAAGATCTTGCCTAAAGTTTTTATCAGTTGACCGGTTATTTTTTTTTATTCAAATAGATAATTTTGAACTGAATACTTTCGAATTTTTGTACGTAACTCAATTTTAAACGCTTAAATTGATGGTGTACGTCATAGTTTACTGTTAAAAGAAATCAATGCGTATTGAAGATTAAAATGGTAGGTAGTTTGAATTGATGTAATGATGCGTATGAACAAATATTTCTGTGTAATTCAATGTCATGTATCATGGTTATATGATTGTCATGAATAAAGATAAAGACAGATGTACGATGCATTTGCAAGAAATATAAAATACCAGAGCGTATATGCCAACTGAAGATTACCGTTAGTTTGATTCATTCATTTTTTTCCAGCTTTTCTTTTTATGTTTGTAATACAGATATGTTTTTCACCGACACCATCCATAATATTTAACCATCGACGAAATTGACTTTTTTAAATGTAGATAAATATCATCGACTTGTGTAAGGTAGGTTAAATTTCAAAGGATTTCGTTTCTTAATCGTAGCAGACCCTGTCGCATCAGATTTAATTGTCAACAAAGTGAAATTCGAACTCTTTTTTTGCCTGTACGGCATAAATATATCAAATTTTTCAGTCACTTGTTTGGTATGGAGATGCGTAATTTGACACTAATATATCTAACGTGATTGAATTCCAGCGCGCCCAGCTATACATGGACAGTTCTTCTGTTTTATATAGATTATTTTCAGATATTTCGAAATTTAGAATTTGACTTCAAAATTTATTTTCTTTTTTCTCTCGTATCTTTATTGTATTAGTCGTTCCATGTATATATGTTATAATCGTTTTATTTGTTAGTTGAACCACAAAATATACTATAAAGAATTCAAGTTCTATGAAAGGGTTATACGATCAAACTCGCGCAATGAGCCGAAATCAATTCTAATCTCTATATTTCATCAATAGTTCACTTACTGATCATATCATAAAGCTGCTATTCTGTAGACATCGCTTGAATCTACCATTCAGCATATGTCTAAATGTTGCTCTGTCAAAGCAATTTAAGAGTTTTCGCAATATTAAATATGATCAAATTTGAAGAAATACTCATCTCATCTCATATAATAGACATCTTACCAAGTAATGATTCACAAACATTCATATATAAGTACAGCATGTTCCAGCATTGAGTCGCTTAAATACATCGCCGAAGTGAAATATGCCATACAAATTATTCAATTAATACTGAGTCATGTCATGTGTAAAGTAAAGATTTTCAGAAATTTTTTTTTTAAAAACGATGATTAGTGAAAGAATACTTGGGGCTATCCAGACAGTGTATTAAGTTTATCCAAGATGGAAGCATGTGAGGCGTATTGATTAATGAGAATGAATCTATCTACGTAGTCGACGAAGTAAGGGAGAGAAAAGACCAACATTGAGAGAAAGAATACGCTACATCGACAAAAACGTTTTTCAGTGCATTCCCGTGCAATCAAATGTTGACAAACAAATGTAGCCTTTAGTGAGATGAAGAGATGCTACATAATCGTGAAAAAGATGCAAAGATGGTTCACTTCGGATTGTCTACTTCCATCCGTTTTCGGGCAATGGACCTTCGAAAAGAACGAATTCAAAGTCTTTGAACTAATGTATGTGATACGAAGTGTGTTTATCAATCAATTGAAAGAAAATGACAGAGAACAAATTATCCTTGCTGATATGATTTCGAACGACAAAATATCTCGGCGTTCATGTAAAAATAATGAGGCGTATTGTTTCGTATAGAACCGGTTCAATCTATCTGCTCAACCCACTTATGTTAGTCTTGATCGGTCCTAGTCGTAAGATAAATCTTGAATGATAGAGGACACTGTAAAAATGTTCTAATAGAAATATGTATAGATTACGAAATTGTTCTTTTTCTCTCGATGACTCTTAATTCTTTCTAATGATAATTTAGAATTCGTTTATTCACTACCGTTGGTACAACAAATAAACATATGGCATGGTAGAAATTTAACAAGATACCACGCTTGATTTAGGCAAATGAACAGTTCCTATGTCGTAAGAAACATGGAGGGTATTTTTGTAGAGGATTTCATGTCTAACCTCTCCCTCCAAGATGAAACTGACTAACGACAGAATAAGTTAGATATTGACACAATGTTGAAAATACCTACTCGTTCTATATGGCACACGGTAGAAAGTAAATTGAACACAGTTCAACCTATGTTTCATCAATAACAATTTTGAATAAAATCGTTTGCCCATTGCCGGATGTTAGGCATAAATTTAAAACAATATTTAACTACGTATTCAAGTAATGGATAAAGTAGACATCGATGTAAGGAATATGCAGAACTGTTCAGAACTTGTTGTACTTGCAGAATCATAGCTAATTAGAATAATTTATAGGTAAACAGATAAGAATTATTTAATGGGAAAAAAAGTGAGGCTGTATCTATTTTGAAAACATTTTGAGTAGTACGAAGTATAAGGGGAGTACGAAAAAAGTACAATGAAATATCTTTGAACATTGAATTAGGCGTGTGCCAATTCTCATTCCCGTCACTTCCAATTCTTGACATTGACTGAAGTTGATCTATTGAGTGAAGGAAGGGCTGTAAGAGAGAAGAACGATTTTGCTCAAGTTAAGCCATCAGTGAGTGCTATCAGTTCACTTGACCAAGGACTCAAGTTGAATTTGAGAAAACGGCTTCGTATTCCAATTTTCCGTCACCGTTTAACTTCGGTATAGGTTACTCTCTTGCCCCCCCCCCCATTTCTAAAATTCGTATTCGACATGATACTTGGAATATCTCCGAAACTTTTCATCAATGTAGGGCTTACAAAAGTAAATTTACTGCTTGAATCCTCAACTTTCAGGAGCTTTCTAATGATCGACACCCAAAACAGGTTCTCCATCCGTACAAATTTTCTTCGCTATACTTCAAAATGTAGAATTGGGGATTGTTTTATTTGTAAGATCGCTGCTTATCCATTTTGATGAGTTGATGGGATCGTTCACAATTTTCTCCCATCGACTTCGGTGCGTCCGAAACCTGAAAAGATTGGAAATCCTATTCGAAACTGTTCTGAACACCATGAATTTCTATAACATTGGCCACTAAATAGAAAATCTTTTTCCCTCACCCGAAGCACTATGAACATATTCATCAATTTAAAAAATCTGTAATTATCTAGGATGAAGCATAGTAAAACAAAGTTGCTCTCAGATGGGCCACTTCCATATAAATGAATTTAAAAAAAATCGATAAGCAGGTTGAAAATCGCTGTTAAACACTGGATGGAGAAAAAACTAATCCTGGAGGTTTTCGAAAAATCTGACATTGACGTCGTACCAAGTGTGATGAGAAATCTGTATACTAAAAATTTTAGAACTTCCGTTAGTTGGATAAGCAGGAGACAAGATTTTTAAGCACATAGTTTCTTGCCACTAGAAGCGCTATTTTAGACAGAAAAACCTCTATAGCTCATCGCAGGGATTATATTTCGATATGGTCCTTTTGATTGCATAGAAAGCTTAACACGATGGTACTATCGGTTTTCTGCCTAAAAAAAATTAAATAGCAAATGAAGATAATATTTTTAAGTGAGTGAAGTGCTGAACAAATTTTGTTGTTGCATCCATTACATTTCTTGCTACAAAGAATATATATGAATCGAATATTTCGAGAACGAGAGTAGCTCGAAGTCTATGCTTTTCATTGTTTGAAAGAGAAATGAAACTTTGTTAATTCATCTATGCTGGGTAATGATCTGGTGCATGAGATTGCACTGTTAGTTTTTATCGGAAGTTTTTCAGAACAACTTTCAATTGATGGATTTGATCGCCAAGATGTTTTCTCGTTAATTTTGCACAAGACCGATTTTTCTAGTTTCTTCCGATTAGGAGTTAGAAACATTTTATTGAAAACCTTAAAATTGGCAACTCAGCCACTGAACACTAGAAACTACATCGAATCTTATGCAATTATCTATGATGAGTTTAATGGTGATATTTGTTTTTCAGATTTGTACCAATATACAATTGGAAAGATAAGACTTCAAGGATACTCAACCTAAGAGTAAATGATTTGTTAACAGACCAAATAGCAAGCATCGTAATCTAGTAGCTTAGGATCATATGGAAACTAAAGACAAATATCATTATTAAACTCAACACAGTTTCCAGTGCCCAATGGTTGGTTGTCTGATTTTAAGATTTTTAATAAACTGCTCTTAGTTTCTAATTGGAAGAAGCTAGAAAGATTGGTCTTGTATAAAATTATACAAAAACTTTCTTTGCGATCGACGGCATCAATTAAAAGTTGTTCTGGAAAATTTCGGGTAAAAATCAACAGTGCAGCAGTCATCCACTAGATCACTAAAACTAGCATAGAGGAATTAGTCTAATTTCATTCCTCTTTCGATCTACTCTCGTTCTCGGGATATTCAAGGTATGTTCAACTTCATCTTATTTTACCATTGAGAACAGTTAGCAGGGAGCCTATGAAAAGCACCCTGCTCTAAATGCTTAATCTTTTATCATTACAACTAAAGTTTTATACTGTGTTGAACTGGAGCCAGTGACAAACCAAACATCTGCTATTCGATCAAAACGATTCAATAATTAGAAAAACAAGCGTCATCCATGGAAATTCGATCCTATGAATACGGCTGCATATTTAATTTCGATGTTCGGAGAGCGTTGGTAGAGAATCGTTATGTTTGGAATTTTCTTGTCGACGTTTTCACAATGAAAGAATAAAGAATCACTCGAAGAGATTTATTGTCATTTTAATTGAATTCTAATGTTCTTATAAAAATTCATTCGAGAACATGTTATTGTATTGAACTATCATCGAGCTATCAATATTTCATACAGTGTGAATCTATAAGATTCGTATGAAAATTCAATGTTTGCATCTAGCCTTAGGCAAAATCCCGATTTACCTATTCATTAGAAATAAAAGCACAATCGGCATCTTCTAACCGTTCGAATCTAAAGCGAATGGTCTTATGTAATCAGGATTTATCGACTTTTTTTCTATATTCAACATTATATTATTCTATACGATGTTTACCCGATAGTTTGCTTTCTTTTCATGTATAATTCTTAATTACGAATATATAGAACTTTTCGGCTCTGTTTTTTTTTATCCCAGACATTTTTAATCTACCGATAAAGAATACGTATTTGAAAAAGAAAAGGCGTCAGTTAGTTTTAGTACAACGATTTAGCTGCATCAGAGTTTTTCGCGTCATGCCACATGAAATCGTCCTGACTATCACTTTTATACATTTGTCTGAAGTTTGACGCTGTTGTGAAAAGACTTAATATCAATGAAAAAAGCATCATAAATATAATAATGAAGATTGCTAATGCCATTATTAATGCAACTTTTCGAGAAACAGCTAATCGATTAATACGTTGCCGATTCGTATGTACTACTGAATTAATATCAGATAGAAGTGGATAAAACATACTATCATATGGTACAGGAGAATCTTTACTAAAATAGAAAAGTAAATATTGTAAAAGGATGGGGTCTGCACCAAGGCCAGCATAATAAATGCCTTCGTCTGGTAGAACATGTGAAACATTATAACGTCGTATATGTCTTTCGTCGACAGGTAAGTCGAAATGATGAACAGGTATAAAATCAGATCGATATTGAATCGAACGAATCTTTTCTTCGGCACGTTTCAATTCCCGTCTCATTTGAAAGAATAGATACCAATCATGATAACGTTGATCATCAGCAGTTGACAAACGTCGAATAGCACCCCAACTTCGAATTTTATGAATATTGTTCCGAACGATAATCCATTTCGAATGCGGTGCTAATGAATTCGACGTAGTCGGTGCTTGATAATCGTAATCGGATAGTAAAGGTTTTTCCACTAACACTTTTGATGCATCGACAATTACATAGTCTTCTTTTTCACCTTGAGGAATTTTATGTCGAATAGATTTCGAACGATTTGGCATGGACATCTAAATAGAAATAATGAATAACTATAATAAAAATCATTTAGAAAAGTTTATTTTCTCTTTAATTTATTTTACTATATACACTCAATCTGGTTGTATCTTTGAGTACGTAGATCGAAAAGAACAAAATTAATCCAGAATATTTTGATGATAACAAGAAATTAGCATAGCCTTCTTTCACGATGAAGGTTGGTTGAATTTATTTTTGTAGAGGTCTGGTTTCCGAAATACGATAATATATTTTCATGATTACAACTGAGAGAGAAGGCCTTTTGAGCTGTTGAATCTCTTTGTTTTTCAAGAATGACCTGCTCTCGGTTTTGAATATGAACCATGAGAAATATTCCTAGAACATTCATCCGAATCTATCACTGTTTGAGTATAATCTGTTATTCATCAATGATTTGAATGAGAATATCATTCATCGTCGAACTTATTCATATCATGTGAAAAGAAAAATTTGTAGTTTTAATTTAACTTAGATTTTAAGAATGTATTACTCTTTGGTAGACCTATGTGTGAGTAAAATCATAGCTTGAAATTTCTATCATTCGACTGCTTTTTATATATTATTCCGAGATTGAAACTAGGGAATATGTCCCTACTTTTTCGTACACAGCTTCAGAATATTTTTCATACTCCTATTCAAAACTATCATCGTCGATTACTTGTAATTAATTAAATTTCAATCTGAAATCAAGAGAATTATTCCAACAGTCGTATTCTACGTGACTTCCTATAAAATTTATGACAGCTCGTCAGAACTTATTTGAGTCCAACGAAGAACTTTGACCGATCTCTATTCTTAGCAGTAAGTAATTATAAATACTCGATAAATTAGAAAATATTCAGCCGTCAGATCCATTATGGATTCTAGTACCTGAGTATCGATGAGATTTCATCGGCTGATCAGATTCATTCATCTGGGAAACATCAGATAGATAGAGAGGGACAAAGTAAATTTTCTCTTTATGATATTTTCATTGTACGATGGTAGGTCAATGGTATTATAATTAGTCAATCATTTATTCATAGATGCATGATTAATCGATTCAATCATGATAATAGATATTTAATATGTACAGCGAACCGAGATAATCAGTGAACACGTACAAAATATAAATAGCAATTATAGTTACCTAATCCTGTGTGCAAACAAATTGATATTGTATTTCAAATAGAACTCTGATCACATATGAAGGAAGCAAATAGATTGTTTTCATTTTTTGAAGTACAATATTTATTTGTTTATATAAAGCATTAAAAATGAAAGGAAAGCGATAACATTCTGCTATACCAGATATAATCAATAAAAATTCTGTCATTTTCGATTCTTCAGTGCCTATGATTAAATCTTAAAATCGAAAAATATACTGTACAGAAAAAATAAATTATGATTTGTCTAAGTCTATTTTCGGTAATGTCTATTCTCTGATGAATTTTGTCAACATTGAAAATAGTTCTGTTTACTTGAATAACAATAACATATAGCTTGATTATCGACTCAATATTGAGAATCGAGAAATTTTTCATGCAGTATGAATGTAATATCTTTATTTCTCAATGAAATCTATATTAATAATAGAATTAGAAAGTTGCGATATGATTCTAGTATTAGATTTTAATCGATTGTTGTTTTTCGTTTGATATTAAAAAAAGAAAAGCATAACAAGCAATAAAATTCGCTATGATCATTGATAGAAAGTCTGTCTGTTTCTATCATAATCTTTTGCGCTATCACTTCATATATATCTATGCATCATAGAAAATTTAATTTTCACACTCAACATACTCAACTGATTTTAAACTATAACTTAAGCAGCATAATCATTAACCTTTATCATTAAAAGATAACAGATACACTTCTATGAGCCTTAATTTCGTTTTCGTAGTAACTTTAATACCTACTGTTGGGAACAAAGCGATAATGTATACTGTCGTATGAAAAATTGACACACTTGTCTACATCAATAAATGTGCTCTGTTGATATATATATATATAGGGTATTTCTTTTTTGGGGTGAGGAGGAAAAATAAGTATCCCAATGCTTTTCTTTTCATCACACGGAGAAAAATTACACTTTTATTAACGCCAATTTATGTTATTGTACGATATGTATGTGTGATATTTTCTTTTAATAATCCAATGAGAACGCTAAGTTAATGAAAGAAAATATTTCTTTTTATCCCCATCCAATTGGGTATGATTTGTTTATTCATTAATCAAATATTGCCATTTATCAACAATCGAATTACATAGCGTGACTTGAAAAGAAAACGAACAATACTATATTATCATATCTATGGCAAATAGATGCATGTACGATGATTAATGCATCGAATATATTCAGTCATATTTAAACAAAATTATGAAACGAAAAGTTTGAATAAATATACAACAAGTATTTTTTTTTCGGGATTGTGAAATTCTGTAATTGCACAATATTATGATTCACTATCACGAAATGAGAAACGAAAACAGTTCTTGTTATTTTCATAAGTGCCAAAGGAAGTAAATAGTATGAAGGACGCTATCATTATTCTAGGTGGTTCTTTCAATCCTGTACATACACAACACGTACAATTACTTTGCCTAGCTAAACAAGAACTAGAGGCTTCTCATGAATGGAATATTATCGGTGGTTATTTAGCAGTAGCACCTGATAATTACGTACGTCACAAGCTACGTTCACAAGATGAACGCACGATTAAATTACAACATCGTCTAGCACTTGTTCATGAAGCAATCAAGGACATACCTTGGTTAATCAATAGTCCATTTCAAGATGAGATGTTAAAAAAACATGATGGCTCAGCATTCGAACTTAGTCAACGTTTAAAAAGGCTGATAAAAAATGATAATATTGAAATTTTATTAGTTATTGGTGGTGATCGAATGTTGAAACATGGTATTCCAGTATGGAGAACTCCATCAAAGAGATCATCCAATATTCGGGTTGGCATTGATAGAACTGCGAACAATGATAATAGTGATAATCATATCGGTTTATTAGAGCTTTGGGAACAAGATCTTAAAAAGAATCTTATTCCTAATCCCGAAAATTTTATTCTAATGACTTTCTCAACACGATCGGTTAGTTCGTCACTTGTTCGCATTTATCTCAATCAGTGGTTTAATTCAAATGAGAAATTCGACATTGAAAACGATCTGGTCAATGTAAATTCGTTTCTTCACTCCTCTGTTATGAATTATATTAAAAAACATCAAGATGATTTATACATTAATGTGTAAATTATCATTCTCAAAAGCACACTTCTATATATAAATATACAATACATTGAGAGAAAAAAGAATAAAGTGGATATGAAAAGAAAATTTTGAAATACTTCATTCCTACAAGAAATAAATATGGTAGAATGAAATTTAACAGGCTCATACGATAACATACATCATTTAAATAATTCAATCGCGGAAAAATGGTAATAGCTTATCATCGATAGTCAGAAGAACTGAATATTTCGTTTTCTTCTCTATTCCAAAGATTTAATTTGAGCTCATCTCGAATTTGAATTTCCGATTCAAATTCGGCATTTCAGAAAAGCCAATCCTATTCATAATTTTATTTAAGAAACCAAATTAATTATGTTTATTTTATTGACTTTCAAAATCCCATTCAAATTTATCAATTCAATATTTGCACCGATATCAGAATTCGATAATTTTTCAATAACTCCAGCAACAGGTTTTAAAGCAGCAAATCGTTGAAAATGTTTGTTTCCAGCTACTTTTATCAATATGATTCCTAATTTTCTTGAAGTCACACTAAACAACAATATAGATACACTTATGTATGCAAGCAAAAACGGGAGTTATAAGTAGACATATGAGAGTCCCCACGTTCGAAAACAGGAGCTTTCATACACCTATTACCCTTTTCCCAAGAAGGCATTGGATGGTACTATTGATATAATTTTTGATTTGAGCTACTAGACAGAAATTTGTAATTTTCTGTTCTCTTTAAGTCCCACCCACCCCCTCCCCTTTAAAATTATTATTGGGCCAGAAAAGTTTGAATTGCATGAAACTTACTGAATATGCTAGACTCAGTGTGAAAAGGTTATATTTAAATTTTCAGCCCTCTACCATAATTTTTGGCAGAGATACGCACCCGACAAGGGTCAAAAATAGAAAATTTGGCAACCCGAATTTCTCGGTCCAGGTTCATGATATATCTTTAACTCTCTTTTCGTTAGAAAGAGTATGTGAACATGGAGGGCAGTACAGAGTCCTTTTTTTAAAATTCTTACTCTTCCAGTGGAAAACAGGAATCACGAGTTCAATGACTTCAAAAACCCGAATAAAAAAAAAGGGGGGGGGGATTGAATAGAGATTACTTGTTATACAGTCATGAAGAACGGTTTTTGAAAAAAGGGCTCTTCGGTGCCCTACATCTTAACATGGTCTTTCAAACAAAAATAAACTTTAATACATCTTATGGAGCTGGACTGAGAAATTTGGGATGCGCTTTTTTGAAAGTTCAAACTGAGAAATAACGAAAAAGATTTTTCTGAAGAATGTTTTCGATATTTGTGAATCTTTGACGAAAATTTAGTTTTTTTGAGGAGGGCTTCCAGAAATCCTCAAAGTTTTCGGCAAAATAGAGGTTTGGGGTGAAAACCTGTAGTAATTCTGAAAGAGCGAAAAATAAGCTAACTTTTGATGCATTTATCTCAATTTCGGAATTTTTAAAAAAATTAGTTTTTTTGAGAGAACTTCCAAAAAATGATTTGGGGTAAAAACCTATATCAGTTCTAAATGAGTGAAGAACGGGCTATCTGCTGGGTCGTACATCTCAATTTCGGAATTTTTCCGAAAATTGACTTTATTTGAGAGGGGGGCTTCATAAATAACAAGAAACTTCATTGCATTTTGAATAGAAGAGTTTTCTTAAAACCAGGGTTTTTTTAATGATAGAATAGTAATATTCACCAGTACAGCCGAATCGCTTACTAAAGTTCAATTTTCTGAAAAAGTCTGATGTTAAAATGTTTGGTTATACACGAGTTATTAACATTTTACTGTGTTCTTCGGCAAATTTTTGACAAAAAAAAGTAGAAAACGTATTGTTATCCGTTTGAGAGAGGCCAGGCGAAAAATTTCTACCACAGACACTTCAATACTCTTTTCTGATCGTGTTTCATAAAAGTTAGAATACTGAACAAGTGTAAAGTAGATTGCTATGGTCCGTAATGGTGGAGATGGGTAGGGGGGTTACGTTTCGATCTGCATGAAAAGAGCACCCATACATCCACATTTTCATAGTTTTCCTGTTACTCTGTTGAGAT